>CAXIWS010000179.1:24263-164494 GCA_964036195.1 Sphaerolaimus hirsutus
ATAAGAAAAATACAACAAAAACCACCATGTATTAGAGTCTACAGCCTTAGATAAGTATGTAAATGGTATAAACCATGTTCTAACGAAACACAATCATTGTTTTTAACGTGTGTTATGCATTGCACGGGTCATAAACCGCAGCTTTTGTCATTGACGTTGTCTTTACACTCAATTGGGGGGGGGGTATTTCGGATATTTATTAGTTCATACTGCTCATTTTGAGGGGGGTATTTCGAGGGGGGGGAATTTCGAGGGGGGGGGGAATTTCGAGGGGGGTGGTAATTCGAGGAAATACGGTACATGTTTAAAATATTTTGTAACATTGTATTGTATCTACAGTATTTCTTTTAATACAATGGCATATCTTTCTTAATACTAATAGGGGCGTAAGGCTTGGGCCGCTGCCAAAAAATCCAACACACACAAGCTGACTTAGGGAGTTGCCAGAGAACTTGGACAACCCCCCATCCTATGCACCGGGGGCCACTGGTCGGTAACACCCCCTACATAAAAATACAATCCCAATATAGGAGGTAGAACCCTATATTGAGTCTAGGTGCAGACCCAAGTAGGTCTGACTTGAGCTCTGGCTGTCTAGGGAGCTGGTTTTATACTGGGTGGGTGACAGAGGTGAGAGCAATTACACTAACACAGTGGGCGGAGCCTGCAAGCAAGCTGCTTTCAGGGGGCAGTCCCAGATTCTGTTAACTGCAAAGTAAGATGTCAAATGTCATGCAGTGTCAATTATCATGACAAATGCAAAGTAAAGTGTCAATTGTCATGCAAATTTCAGTAATAAAATATTCTTTTATTGATTGACATGACATTTGACATTTGAGATTTGACATTTTACTTTACACTGTACATGGTCTGGAATTGGCACCAGCTGGCTCTGTTTGGACATGTTTGCTGTGGTCTGGAATTGGCACCAGCTGGCTCTGTTTGGACATGTTTGGACTGATTTCAAATATGCACTCCATTTTGACACTAAATTACCATAACCCTTGAATAGTACCCCCAGGGCTCAAAAAATTTAAATGATGAAATGATGGGCCCGACCGAAGGTCGGCGCGAGGACTGCTAGTCTCCAATAGGAGGGCAGGTTTTGGCCCATTTTATCACTCACTAAAAACAATAGAACGGCAGCGTCCAATAGAATGACTGCCTCCAGTAGAACGCCAGGTAGAAATGCCAAAAATATAAAAATGGGTGGTGATTTTCTGTTATTTTTCCGGCTTATTTTCCGGCTTAGTTTTTTTTCGCCCTTTATGTTTTCTGGCTCAATTTTCTGTTTTTCCCACTCTTCTCCCATTTTCTGGCTCAAACTTTTCAAGGAAAATGCGTGCTTGCACGCAAAATTTTTCAAACTAGCGACAAAATCGCCCCATGGAAGTGCCATTTCTGGCACATTTTTTGTCCGGTCCGGGAGGGGGGGCGACCACCGCCCCCCTGGCTACGTCATTGCATGTGTTCCATACATACATGTAAAGTCTGTATGCATTACCGGGGAAGGCCACAGCCAGATCTAGGGTTGGAAAAAAAACGTTTTTTTTTTAACTCAATGTTTTTTTATTAAAAAAAAACGTTTTTTTTTAAAAGCTCCCAGATATGACCTAATGTCAACATATATAGGTATATCAGACACTGGCAATACTCTGTGATGTTAAATATGACCATATAATGGCTGTGGAGCCATGGGATAGCATTATAAGTGGTGATTTGTGTCAAAAATATCCATTTTTCGTCGACATATCGTTCGTATATCGCCTTATAGTCGAATGTTCGTGACTTCAGGTAAAGTTTGGCACGGAATGGTGATCAAACAAGGTTATAAAAGGAGGTTGTTACTTTGGGAGTGAAGTTACACATTGTGGAGGTACATGGAAGCACATTACCTCAATATTATATATTACAGCGACATATGTCGGCTTATTCACCCATGGTAGCGCATAGAAATTGATGTTTTGATACTAAAAATGCAACAAAACCAATGAAAACAACCACCAATGTCAATTTGTGTGTGAAATTGCGCGCTTGCGCGCAAAAATTTTGCAAAATACCTAGTGCTTAGTACTAAAAATTTCGGCCAATGTTTTTTTAAAAAAACAAACATTTTGGACGTCATGTTTTTTTTTAAAAAAAAAACGTTTTTTTTTTTTAAATGTTTTAAAAAAAACATCGGCCAACCCTAGCCAGATCCACCTAACCACTATGTTTTACATCATTGCGAACCCAAAAATGTCCTTGACCAGAATCCATAGACTTTTTGGGGGTTCACTGGTGCTATTTTATACCCAAGAAAATGAAACGTGCTTTCAGGGCATTTCAAGGTATTTGCATCACCTGGAATGGCCGCACCCAGGTGTGCATAACAGCTTATTAGAAGATGACGCATTAGAAGAATCGTAGACATGCAAATTAGGTAAGTTATTTTTTAATCATGAACATAATTATTAGAAT
Source organism: Sphaerolaimus hirsutus (assembly GCA_964036195.1). NCBI lineage: Eukaryota > Metazoa > Nematoda > Chromadorea > Monhysterida > Sphaerolaimidae > Sphaerolaimus > Sphaerolaimus hirsutus. The sequence continues at coordinate 26,724 of CAXIWS010000179.1, forward strand.
TAAGTGCATGCAAAAAAATTGCAAAAAATGATGCATCACCAAATGTGATGTCTGGGAGAGAAAACAACCACATAAAACTTTGTGTTATCTAACCATGCGATTGCATGCAAAATTTATTAATATATGTATATATACCCAGGAGTAGCAGTGCATCAATACAAAAATTTGTGCTAGCAGGTGTCAACCCTAATCAAACATTTGTTTGTAATAAAATTCTAGACATAGACACCTTGATCTACACGGACAGCCTAGACAGACATGATCTAAACACAATTTTATTTCGTACTGAATAAGTCTAAACAAAGTCTGAGCGTTCTTATTTACCAATTTGAAACTAAAATGGCTGAACACAGCATGCGGTAACTCAGTTTGTAAATATTTTACTTTGAAATGTCACTTAAAGAATGGTGCAGGGTTCTTTGGATGGTACAGTTTTCAATCTACAGGAAATTTCATAAAAAAATAAGATCAGTGAAGCGATTCTCTGATCAGTATTCAGTACTAAGTCTGGAAAAACTGAATTTCGTGCATGAAACGCATTCCGCATACCAAAAATATACATTAACATTCACATTACAGACAAAAACTTCAGTACACCATAACAATGCAAATATGACACTGCAACAAAAATTAACATTAGTGAGTGAGTTAAAAATAGTCACGCATAATTTTCTCCTAAATAGTCACGCATAATTTAAATGGAGGCAGTAGCATGCATAAATAGCTCAGCAAACACGCGAAATGGAGAAAAAATGGTTATTTTTCACTGGATGAAATATGCATGGATGACAATTCTTTTGTTGCAACTGTAAAATGGCAAAATTGATTAATCGGTATAAATATTCAGAAACCTTTCCATAATTTTTCATGTTTTTTTTGTTTGTATACAGATCGGAGCCCGGCAAACGGGAGGGGGGGGGGGGTTAAGTGCATTGAAAAATATCACAAAATAAACAGAAAACTTCTAATCACAGGACTTCACATGTTATTCATCTGTCACTGTAATTATCACGTATTTTACCACGCTAGAAACACAGCAAAGGAATGATTGTTTGACAGAAACATTGAAGTAGGCAGTATCAATCTCAAGATGATTCAAAAACATGTAAATAGCGCCTCGAGACATAATTTGTATCTGCAATTGCTGCGCTGCGCTGCAGTGGCATTATTTATTGCCCATGAACCGTGGTGGATGAGATTTAAATTGACTTAGGTTGCCAGAAATGAGTCAGTAGAAACGCAAGGTATAACTAAAAAGTAAACGCCATTGCAATTGCAGGTCATTCAGTTAAATATGTGCCACCCAGGGGTTGACAAATTTACTAACCCCCTTAAAACTGGGGGTCCCCAATGGCGTGGATTTTAGTGGGACGGGTTCCCTTAAGGAAATACAATACATTTTTAATGTTTATTATAACATTTTTAAAGATCCAAAATATGGTTATGAGTTAACATATATTTACAGGTATATCAGACAAGTGGCAGTACTCATGGTGATGAATTTATGGTGGTTGTTGTGATTGATGGTGATCATAGGCGGCGCAAGGTCCCAATTTGCGCTTGTGACATTCACATTAGCCAAATTTTCACCTTGTGACACATTTTTAACAGAGCCCTCATATCAAGTTGGCAGCCAACCAAAAATTTCGAAATTGCTATAAATATTAAAAAAACATTGGCTAAAAATAGGTATATAACCATGTATATAGGTAGATGAAAATGTGATTATAGAGGCGAAAATTTGCAAAATAGAGCAAATTTTAGCAATTTTTAGCTAAGTTTGAGATTTCACTCTCATTTGTACAATACAAGCTTGTGAATGTCACAATGTGACAGTGAAATTTCTGCTTGTGACACCAATAATTCCGCTTGTGACATTCACAAGCGCACAAGCACTTACGCCGCCTATGATGGTGATGGCAAGTGGTGACTTTTGCTCAAATTCTACATCTGTCAGACATTCATGACTTAAAGTGAAGTTGGACATTGAACAGTATTTAAATAAGGTTATAAGAAAAGGCTAATATAAATATTTAGAATGATGTTTCACACTGTGGAAGTATGTGAAAGCATATTGGATGGCTGGATATTTTATACTACACAGACATATCAAGCCTTGTTACCAAATGATAGCATGAAAAACCAAGCTTTTACACTAAAAATATGGCAAAAGCAGTGTAAAGACCACCAATCAAATAGGTTTACTTGACTCAGACCTCAAAAGCCAAACACAAGTAAATAATTATACATTCCACATTGCATACCCATCGACTACCCCTAATTGCGGTCCTAACAGGTGAGTTTTTGTAGCGCATTGAACATAGTTGATGAGGGGAATAATGTTGAACACCAATTGAGTTGATGTGAAATTTCAAAACACCTGTGTTTTTGTGCTTACGTTTGAAAAACAACAACGTTTGTAATGAAAAACCATTTGAAAAACTCTGGCCATCCCTATATGGCTTATTTCTAACAATATAGCGGCATAGCATATATATTGGGGGTACGAATGCTAAGCTGTAAACTGTGTGCTGGTAAACTCATAAATCGGCTTTGAATGCATTTGAGTGGTATGGATAAAAATCACTTTTTCAATGGACCCGCTTTTTTACTAAAAGTGCTATTTTTCTACAAAAAGCGCTTTTTCACTTTAAAAAAAAAAAATGTCAATACATTTCCAAGAAAGCTCCCGAATATGGTTCTGAGTCAGTATATAGTGGGATATCACACAAGCGGCAGTATTTGTGATGATATATAGCCATGGAATGGCTGCGAAGCAATGGAATAGCATTATAAATAGGCTTTTATGCAAAAAATCCACTTTTTATGTTGACTCATTATGTAAATTGCTATTTGTCAAATGGTCATGACTTCAAATGAAGTTAGGCATGGAATAGTGCTTAAATAATGTTATAATAGAAGACTAATACATTGAGACTGATGTTTCCCACTGTAGAAGTATGTGGGAGCACATAGGCTGGATATTATACACAACACTAACATATCATGGCTTATTATTTTATGATAGCATGCAGGAATAAAAGCAATGACACATATCCCCAGAAAAGCGAATACCGTATTTCCTCGAAATACCCCCTCAAAATGGGCACTATGAATTTGTGGTCCGGGAAATGCATAACAGACGTTCAAAACACTTACTGTGTTACGTTAGTTCATCGTTTATACCATCTACATCCTTATATAAGGCTGTAAAAACTTATAAATGGTGGTTATTGTTGAATTTTCACGTTTTTCTCTCAAAATTTTCACTCTGAAAAAATAAACCCCTGGGGGCAGGGGTCTCCTAGGGGGGGGGGGAGGGCTGGGGGGTGCTGCCCCCCCCCCAAATCCGCCAGCTATCTATCTATCCCGGAGGCCGCTCAGCTATCTATCTATCCCGAGGCAAATTTTTTGGCTACTACCCCCAAAGACCCCCCAAATCGCTCAGCTATCTATCTATCTGGAGTGGTTTTTGAGAAATTTTGCCCCAATTTTCGCTCAAAATCACCAATTTCGCACCTTTTATAGTTTTTCACCTTCAAAATTGTGCTCTCTGGCTATATGCATGGTTATATGCCTGTTTTTAGCCATTTTAAACCTATTTTTGACCACTTTTAACCGATTATTAGCGATTTTTCCCATTTCGGCCTTCTATGCTCTGAAAAAGCCTATATATTTTGCCCCCGCGAGCCCCCCCCCCCAAGCCCCCCCAGAAATGTTTTTCAGCTATCTATCCATCCGGAGGAGCGATTTGCTATCTATCCAGCCCCCGCGAAGGCCAAAATCTTGGAGACCCCAGCCTGGGGGGTAATTCGAGGAAATACGGTATTTACTATTTTTCAGAGTGAAAATCCCGGCGACCTCTAGCAACGACATTGACTGACTGCAGTCCCATATGATAGCGTACACAAGAATTGTTAAAAGTACTGTACTTTTTTAAAGTAAATGTAGACATAAATTAGTTTAGTTTTACTCATGTAAAGAAAACGTAAAGTATTTCTTTACTTTTAAATGGCGTAAATGGTGAATAAACATAAATACCCATATTTTCACCACGGAAAACGTAAAAGCGAGTATTATTTGGGTTTGAGTTCAAGAAAAAGTATGTAAAAGTAAAAGTGAAATTATTCACTTTCTTCACTCAACTTCGATCATTTACATGCAGTATCTATGTATCCAAGTCGTTTTTGCTTTTTGTGCACGCCATTAATTTTTCGTTTTAAACGTTTTCTGTACATGCATAGGTTCTTTCAAAAAGTACGCGTAAATGTGAGTACAGGTACTTTTTCCAGAGGAAACGCAAACGTATTTACTCAGTACTCGAGTATCCGTATTTCTGCAGTAAACGTATGTTAACAACCAAGGCCTACACGCGCGAGTCCGCGTACAATGCCCCAGGGAAGGGGTAAATTAAAAACAAACGAATGGAAAACATACCCATGTGTATGTTTGATGCAAGCGGCAAAAGTAAGTGCGAATATTTAAGGCACGCGCCCAGATAAGATCCTGTAGACACACTGGCGCAGAGATGTTAAATGTTAATGATTGACTGTCTCCACAATCACTGACACCATAGAATAAAAATGTGTCAATTGTCAACTAATATATATAGCACTTAAATAAGATTCACAAAAGAAGGCTTTTCAGAAGTCAAAGCTCAAATCTAACATAACCTTTTCAATTAACTTACCCTTTTCATTTTTCTGGGTATTATTTTATATGGTATTAGAAAGGTTTGAGTAACATTAAATTTTACAAGTTTTGCGGAATTGCCAATTTATTTGGGTTACCCCACGCAAATGTCTAAAAAATTTCAACACAATCTATTTATTCACAGTTGCCAGTCAAACATGACAACAATTTGACATTTTCCCATCACTGTAAAAGCTGCATGTCACAGAAACAGTGATGCAGGGAACAGAACAGAGTAATATGCATGGCATTTCGTAGGGCAATGTATAAAAGTTTTTGACGGATGCACAAAGGACTAAAGAAATTGTTTCCTCAGGCATGAAAATTGTTTCCCCAGACACATACAACCCCTCAGGCATTATATTACAAGATGTGCAAAAAACTGTCTCCCCAGACACATAAAATTGAGGCATATCATATTTACAATTAATACAAAGAAAATAAATATATGTCCCGTTAAACTTTGCAGCCATATAGATCTTTGGATCAAGCCAGGGGTGTCCGATGAAGGGTGGCAAAAAAAACAATCCTGGGCCAATTCCGCAAAAAGTGAGGTGAAAAAGAAGTGAAAAAAGAAGTGAAAAAGAAGTGGAAAACGAAGTGGAAAAAGAAGTGGAAAACGAAGTGGAATAAATATAAATAAATTAAAAATAACAACGCTGAGGGAAAATAAAAGAAAAATCGGCTGAATTTGCGGCCCGATTCTCGACAGAACACTATTCACTTGAGTTGGATTTAGGCGGAATCTTCTTTTGAATTGGGTACCATTTTCAACTTCAAAGTTCCTATGCAAGCGAACAATTGGCGTGTTTCCCAAATCATCACTACCACCGTCAGAAACAATGCTTTCTAAGTCCGAATTCTTCCTTTGCGTTTTTATTTTTTATTTTTTATTTTCCACTTCGTTTTACACTTCGTTTTACACTTCGTTTTTCACTTCTTTTTTCACTTCTTTTTTCACTTCTTTTTTCACTTCTTTTTTCACTTCTTTTTTCTCTTCTTTTTTACTTCGCTTTTCTCTTTCTATTTTCCACTTCTTTTTCACGTGAAGTTACAATTAATACATTACATAGTTACATTTTTGCGGAATTGGCCTTTGATCCCCCGAAAGGTCAATCCCGATCCTGATACCAAAATCTCAAAAAGCAATCCTGATTCCGATCCTAATCCCGAAATCCGTAAAAAAATCCTGATCCCGATCCTGAAAAATCAATCCCAATCCCAATTCCGAAATCTCAAAAACCAATCCTGATCCAGATCCTGAAATTTCAAAAAACAATCCTGATCCCAATCCCGATCCCGCAGGTCAATTGCGATGCGGAAATATAAAAAAACCAGTCCCGATTCCGAAATCACGAAAAACTAATCCTGATCCTGAAAGGTCAATCCCGATTCCGAAATCTCAAAAAACCAATCCCGATACCAAAAAGTCAATCCCGTTTGAGCCCGATTTTTCGATTTTTCCTAATTATTTTTCATTTTTCTTCCCTTCAAAGCATGGCGAAATCGTACGCGAGGAAAGCATGTAAACAGTTTTCATCAAATGCGCATGACGTTGACGAAGGAAATTAAACATGGCTACCGTATTTCCTCGAAATACCCCCAGTACTAGTACTGCCAGTACTAATAACGGACGCAGACATAGAAAAATGCAACAAAAACCACGATGTACAAGAGTCTACAGCCTTATATAAGTATGTAGATGGTATAAACCATGTTCTAACGTAACACAATCATTGTTTTTAATCTGTGTTATGCATTTCCCGGGTCATAAACCGCAGCTTTTGCCATTGACGTTCGCTTTACACTCAATTGGGGGGGGGGGGTATTTCGAGGGGAGGTTATAAATTCATGGTGCCGATTTTGAGGGGGGGCTATTTCGAGGGTGTCTCAAGGGGGGGGGGGGTATTTCGAAGAAATACGGCATTTGTTTAGAAATAGAATGGTGTTCATTCTCACTGTTGAAGTAATCTCAGAATGAACAGCTAATATATTTGCGATGCTTAAAAATAGGCGGGGAAATTTACCGAACAGTAGCACTCGGATTACCCACTGTATACTTACCTCGGATGCTTAGAATAGAATGACAATCCAATACCAATACCTCCAATCCAATAGAAGGGCACCTCCAATAGAACGGCAGGTTTTAGCACATTTTTGCACCCAAGAAAACAATCGAACGAGAGCCTCCACGTGAACGGCAGGTAGATATTACTTTGAGACTAGGTAGAGCTATAACAAACGATGGCAAAAAAGATTTGAAAATTCGAAAACGTTTTCGAATTTTCGAATTTTTTTGGACTTTTCGAATTTTTGAGCACGCGGCGAAAAAATACATAAAATTCGATTTTTTTCAAAAGATCGAAACGACTTTTCAAATTTGTTTGGGTAATTCAAGGCATTGGCATGTATTCTTAAGTTCAACATTCTAATTCAATAGACAATTGACTTGCGGTGTGTCTGAGCTGCAATAAAGACGTAAAACGTCGAGTTCCCAGTTCAATTAAGTTTTGAATAAAATTTTTTTTCGAAAAATTCGAAAACCATTTTTTTAAATTCGAAAACTACCCAAAAAATTCTTAGAAAACTACCAAAAAATTTGAAAACTACCCAAAAATTTCTAAAATTCGAGAACTAAATTTGAAAATTCGAAAACTGTTTTGTGGAAAAATACGAAAATTCGAAAAGTCATTTCAGAAAAAAATACTTAAAAATTTGAATACTTTTTTCTGGAGGGTTTGCCATCGTAAGCTATAAGACAACAATAATAGATGACGAGAACACTCAAAGCATTCAAATATTCATATTTAATTTCAAATATCGAAAAAAATAGAACGGCGCTCTTCTATTAGAAAAATACGGTATACTGGACGGACAGGACACTATACAATGAATGCTACCGTATTTTGATGAATAAGCTTACGTGAAAAATTGTGCACCAAATTCAGCCAAAGCGGGGGCAATGCGATCTGTTTGTTTATTCAGGTGGGATACGGTAGACTTCATTGTAAGGTACACAGTCAGTGGACTATAACAGAGATTTATTCGGTTGTCAGTCAGTCGATGATGAACGAATGGGGCGCCCTCTTCCGATGAACATGAATCAAACCTAAAAAATTCGAGGAAATACAGCATGTTCAAATAAAAAATGTGTTAAAAATAAAGAATGGCAGCGTCAAATAGAACGGCAGGTAAAAAAATTGACGATAAAAATAAAAGAAATACGTTATATCCAAGGACGTTGTTGGGAATCGTGATGTTTGTTCAGTTATACTACTTCCACATCTGATCGAATATAGCTGTGTGATAGCAGCCATCGAGAGAACACTATGAATACTAACCAACCAAAACCACTCAACCCTCAAATCCAACATGGTGGATGACCTAAACCGTATTCAATGCAGAGGGGATGGCTGCATCATTGCTGAATGGCTGTGCTGACCTACCAAGCTCTTCATTGGCACCTGCTTACCCATCCACTGGGCACACAGCAGAACCAGTGCCAACAAGCTGCTTCTATCCAGCTTCAAAGGAACCTACACCTACAGCACCTGCTCACCCATCCACTGGGCACACAGCAGAACCAGTGCCAACAAGCTGCTTCTATCCAGCTTCAAAGGAACCTACACCTACAGCACCTGCTCACCCATCCACTGGGCACACAGCAGAACCAGTGCCAACAAGCTGCTTCTATCCAGCTTCAAAGGAACCTACACCTACAGCACCTGCTCACCCATCCGCTGGGCACACAGCAGAAACGCTTCACAGGTGGGAAAGAGGTCTCCTTCAGTGCTGTCAGCTCGCGGTGTCCACTGTCACACCGGAGTGATACAGACAAACACAAGAGCACACTGGCAAGGGAGGTACCAGTCTGTTGCTTGCAGTGGCCTCGCCAGAGAGAGAGTGAAAATGTGATGGTTTTGGTTAACCCTGTTCTCCCTTAACTTATTCCTAAACTTATTATCCTTTTCTTAAGGGAGAAAAGGGGGAATATGTTGGGAATCGTGATGTTTGTTCAGTTATACTACTTCCACATCTGATCGAATATAGCTGTGTGATAGCAGCCATCGAGAGAACACTATGAATACTAACCAACCAAAACCACTCAACCCTCAAATCCAACAACGTATCCAGGGGGGGGGCGGGGGGGGTTGCAGCCCCCCCCCCCTTCCCGGGGTGAGACCTAAAAAGTCCCGGAAAATGGCACTTTTCCTATATATTTTTCGATGTTTCTTAAAAAATTTTTGCGCGCAAGCGCGCAATTTCTTGCCCATGCATTGTATTTACAGCGGATCGGCCCCTGAAAACCAATTTCCTTGGAAATGAACAGATTTTTCCAAATTTCGCTGTATATGTATGCATATTTACATACCGTAAATCCTTGAATAAGTCCCCGGGGGAGTTATTTTTTCCTCAGAATTTTTTTGAGGGGGGACTTATTCGAGGGGGGAGTTATTCGAGGGGGGAGTTATTAATTACGAGGGCGAAGAATTACAGATGTACCTTTTTCGATCGTCTTGTAGCTACCATTTGAGCTATCATTTCAGTTTTCTGCGATGTTATGGTAAACAAACTATTGAAAATTGCCGTGTGAAACGACGCAGCATTTGGAGTACTCGAATAAATATATGCTTAATGGATCCAGATGGTATCAAATGTCACACATCAATATTAAGACACCTACATTCACTCACATCTAACGTGATTTAGCCACTATTTTGATAATGATTTTTTCTGATGGAATGGAACCAAAAGGAAGGTGCAAATATTGTTTAAATGCAAAATTCCGACTATCCTCAAATGCTACCTAATAAAAAGAAGGCTTCAACATCCATGCATTTTTCATTTTTTTGTGTTTTGCCACTGTTCCAACGTAATTTCTACCTGCCATTCTATTGTAAGTGCCGTTCTATTATAGAGGCTGCCGTTCTATTATTTTCATGAGTGCAAAAATGTGCCAAAACCTGTCATTCCATTGGAGATGCCGTTCTATTAGAAGAATTGTGGTATCCATCAGCCTGATTGAAACAAGTATTTAACTTTTTGCATATGGAATGATATGAACACTGGTTTTAGCTATGAATAACTGCCTAAGGGCTCAATCAAACTCAAACTATTGCAGTGGGAAACTGAAGTGCAGAAGCTTTTACTATTTATTTAGTAAATTGGACTGTGTATCACTACTATCACTGTGGTAAATATCACTGCTATCCACCTAGTATCTAACTATAGCTGTGTGAGCAAATTTTTAGTCCACCAGTATTTCAAGGCTCTTCTAGTACTAGTAGCATCATAGAATGATGTTATAAATAACAAATTTATGCTTTCTACATCTCGTGTGATCCGTATAAAACAAAATAAAGAAAAATCAAATAGGAAAAATCAATATATTTTATTAAATACCTAGCTAAAACTTTAGAAGACTAACCATGAAGTAAAAATATGGCAAAAGTTTGGACATATTTAGTTGTATAATAACAAATTGTGAAAAATCAAGTTCCACTTGAAGTGAATAAATAATGATTGTGCTGGCAATATATTTATTTGCTGCAATCGGTTTTTGTGATTGAGTGTTTGGATTGGACCAAACATAGTGATTGAGTGTTTGAATCAAACATAGAACACTGATATCATTATGAAATAAAAGGCACTGCACAGAACAGGCACCCAACAAGGCTCCAAATGTGCAAAATACATTTTTGATAGACTATTAATTTTGGGACTGCATATTGAAATGGATTCTATCTCAGTCAATTTGCATGGTTTTTTAAATGCTACTTGGAAATGTTCTATTTATAAGCACATCCATAAATATATATAAAAATGTAACACAATCAATGATATGAATAACATAACTTTTTGTCAGTTCAAATTCATTGAGTTCATTTCAATCCAGCATGACATACCCCAAGGGTGTGGTACCAAACCAAGGACATAGCAAGGGGGGGGGGGAGCGCCCCCCCCCCTTCCCAGGTGAACGTAGGATGTTGAACGAGATTGTCGTTTTCTCGTACCGATTTTTAGGGTGATTTGTACAAATTTTGCGCGCACATTTTTACTTCATTCATCATTGTTTTTTACCTCACCAGTCACGACTAGGGTTGGAAAAAAAACGTTTTTTTTAACTCGATGTTTTTTTTTATTAAAAAAAACGTTTTTTTATAATAAAAAAACGTTTTTTTTTTAAAACCTCCCAGATATGACCTAGTGTCAACATATATAGGTATATCAGACACTGGCAATACTATGTGATGTTAAATATGACCATATAATGGCTGTGGAGCCATGGGATAGCATTATAAGTGGTGATTTGTGTCAAAAATATCCATTTTTCGTCGACATATCGTTCGTATATCGCCTTATAGTCGAATGTTTGTGACTTCAGGTAAAGTTTGGCACGGAATGGTGATCAAACAAGGTTATAAAAGGAGATTGTTACTTTGGGAGTGAAGTTACACACTGTGGAGGTACATGGAAGCACATTACCTCAATATTATATATTACAGCAACATATGTTGGCTTATTCACCCATGGTAGCACATAGAAATGGATGTTTTGATACTAAAAATGCAACAAAACCAATGAAAACAACCACCAATGTCAATTTGTGTGTGAAATTGCGCGCTTGCGCGCAAAAATTTTGCAAAATACCTAGTGCTTAGTACTAAAAATTTCGGCCGATGTTTTTTTAAAAAAAAAACATTTCGGACGTCATGTTTTTTTTATTTAAAAAACGTTTTTTTTTGTTGAAAAAAACGTTTTAAAAAAAACATCGGCCAACCCTAGTCACGACAGTCAAAAATGTGTTATGTTCCTGTCTAAAATCTGCATATGTAAATATGTAAAATACATGGATATATGGCGAGCTGTGACGCCTACGCAACGCCACCATGGAGTGGCGCCTATGAATGGAGCCGGCGCCATTCCATAACTACATGGGTAAGTTGTATGGGGAAGGGGTGCTGCCCCCCCCCCGTTCGCCGGGCTCTGTATAGAATCCTGACCCCTCTCAAAATTCCTGGCAACGTCTGTGGTAGATAGCAAAATTGGTTTGAAACAACAATTTACCAATAATCCACCTAAATCCTTGTTTAATTTGAAATATTCACCATCAGTAGATGCAGTTAGGGAGCATCATGGAAAACCCAAAGCTGCAAAATGCACTTTCAATGTACTGTTTAAATTGAAAACAGGAAATGGGCACACGGGATGGATTACCATCAGTTTAAAAAGTTCTATCCTGTTTTGTTTTGTTTGGATTTCATGGAATATATGTTTATTGTATTTAATGCAATACACCAAATGCTTAAATCTGAAAGTTTCAGTGATTTTGCCTCTAACTTCGATTATTAATCACTAATATCTGCGTGTATGTGTAGTTGTAGACATGTTTTTAGCTGTTCTTCACCCACCTACTTTGGCCATGTTCAAGGACGTATCCAGGTGGGGGGGCGGGGGGGGGGGCTGCGCATTGTTCTAAATGACATAAGGGATATTACCATTTTGACCCCTCTTTCCACATTTCCTTTGAAATTCGCTCAATGGTGTGTTTATCGCTGTATTTGCATGTAAATTTACATACATATACAGCGTTTATGGCGCTGGCGCCAACGCCAATAGCGCGATGGCGTGGCGCCTACCAATGGCGCCAGCGTCCTGGCGCCATTCCGTCACCCTATAGGTAAAAATTTAGGGGGGGGGGCTGAGCCTCGGGATCGGGATTTGAAAGTTTTCGGGATCGGGATTGGTATTTTTGGATTTCGAGATCGGGATTGGGGTTTCGGGATCGGGATAGCTAAATCCCGGAATTTCACGGGATCCGGGATCGGGATCGGGATCCCGTTTGAACCCTAGGTTCCGGCATATTTTTCCACTAATTTTTCCGGGATCGGGATTAGGGTCACGAGATCAGGGTTTCAAACCTTTCAGGATCGGGACCAGGATTGGGATTTTCATATTTCGGGATCGGAATCAGTGCATAGGGATCGGGATCAGTTTTGAGACTGCAAAATCCCGAAAAGTTTCGGGATCGGGATTGCATTTGAACGCTATTTCGAATGTATTATCACTTGTGACTTGTCACGTAGGGTTGGAAAAAACGTTGTTTTTTTAACTCGATGTTTTTTATTTTTCAAAAGCTCCCAGATATGACCTAGTGTCAACATATATAGGTATATCAGACAGTGGCTAGGGTTCAAACGGGATTGACTTTTCGGGATCGGGATCGGGATCGGGATTGGTTTTTTGAGATTTCGGGATCGGGATCGGGATTGGCCGGGATTGGGGTCACGGGATCCGGATCGGGATTGGCATTTTTTTGGGATCGGGATTGGGGTATTGGGATAGAGATTTTGGCCAATGTTTTGGCATCCACAGTTGTTCATAAAGGTCTAAAAACACTGTTGGATGCCAGAAACGTGGCATACAATGAACGCTGGGGGTTTGCGTTCACATTTTTGCATGCAAAAACGTCGTTTTTTCACTTTTGATAATTTCCACTAATTTTTCCGGGATCGGGATCCCGGACTTTGGAGTTTCTCGGGATCGGGATTTGAAAAGTTTTGGGATCGGGATCGGGACTGCTAAATCCCGGAATTTCACGGGATCCGGGATCGGGATCGGGATCCCGTTTGAACCCTAACAGTGGCAATACTCAGTGATGTTAAATATGACCATATAATGGCTGTGGAGCCATGGGATAGCATTATAAGTGGTTATATGTGTCAAAAATACCCATTTTTGTCAACATGTTCATATATCGCCTTATAGTTGAATGTTCGTGACTTCAGGTGAAGTTTGGCATGGAATAGTGATCAAACAAGGTTATAAAAGGAGGTTGTTACTTTGGGAGTGAAGTTACACACTGTGGAGGTACATGGAAGCACATTACCTCAATATTGTATACTACAGCAACATATGACGCTTATTCACCCATGGTGGCACATAGAAATGGATGCTTTGATACTAAAAATGCAACAAAACCAATGAAAACAACCACCAATGTCAATTTGTGTGTTTTGACGAATGTGCCAAATTTGTGTGTCAAATTTTTGCAAAATACGTAGTGCTTAGTACTAGGGTTAAAACGGGATTGACTTTTCGGGATCGGGATCGGGATTGGTTTTTTGAGATTTCGGGATAGGGATCGGGATCGGGATTGGCCAGGATTGGGGTCACGGGATCGGGATCGGGATTGGCATTTTTTCGGGATCGGGATTGGGGTTTTGGGATAGAGATTTTGGCCAATGTTTTGGCATCCACAGTTGTTCATAAAGGTCTAAAAACACTGTTGGATGCCAGAAACGTGGCATAAAATGAACGCTTGGGTGTTTGCGTTCACATTTTCGCATGCAAAAACGTTGTTTTTTCACTTTTGATAATTTCCACTAATTTTTCTGGGATCGGGATCCCGGACTTTGGAGTTTCTCGGGATTGGGATTGGGATTTGAAAAGTTTCGGGATCGGGATCGGGACTGTTCTTCACCCACCTACTTTGGCCATGTTCAAGGACGTATCCAGGGGGGGGGGGGCGGGGGGGGGGCTGCGCATTGTTCTAAATGACATAAGGGATATTACCATTTTGACCCCTCTTTCCACATTTCCTTTGAAATTCGCTCAATGGTGTGTTTATCGCTGTATTTGCATGTAAATTTACATACATATACAGCGTTTATGGCGCTGGCGCCAACGCCAATAGCGCGATGGCGTGGCGCCTACCAATGGCGCCAGCGTCCAGGCGCCATTCCGTCACCCTATAGGTAAAAATTTAGGGGGGGGGGGCTGAGCCTCGGGATCGGGATTTGAAAGTTTTCGGGATCGGGAACGGGATTGGTATTTTTGGATTTCGAGATCGCGATTGGGGTTTCGGGATCGGGATAGCTAAATCCCGGAATTTCACGGGATCCGGGATCGGGATCGGGATCCCGTTTGAACCCTACTTAGTACTAAAAATTTCGGCCGATGTTTTAAAAAAACAACATTTTGGATGTCATGTTTTTCTTTTTTTAATGTTTAAAAAAACATCGGCCAACCCTAGTACCACTTGTAACCTTTGTGTATTCTTTACCACTCATGGCCTGTTTTTACATGTGCAATTAGGGTTGGAAAAAAATCGATTTTTTTTAACGACCCCGATTTTTTTTTAAATCGATTTTTTTTAATAAAAATCGATTTAAAAAAAAATCGCTGGAGTCAAAATAAGCCCTATTTTTCATCTAAATAACCTGAGGGGGCTAAAGGTGAACTTAAAAAACCATATAAAATCATATTCTGTGTACTGTTATGTCCTATGTGTAAGTATAACTCCTGTAGGGCTTTGGAAAAGCTTGAAAAAATTATTTTCAATTCTAGAGGTAGATAATTTGTTATATTTGCAGCATGAATAGATTTCATTGACCATTTGCAAATTTCTTGATAGAAAATGCATGTTCTTACCAGGGGTCTCCAGGATTTTGGCCCTCGCGGGGGCTGGATAGATAGCAAATCGCTCCTCCGGAGGGATAGATAGCTGGAAAAATTTCTGGGGGGGGGCTGGGGGCGGGCTTGGGGGGGGGGCTGGCGGGGGCACAATATATAGGCTTTTTCAAGGTTAAGAAGGCAGAAAGGGGAAAAAATCGCTAATAATCAGTTAAAAGTAGTCAAAAGTAGGTATAAAATGGCTAAAAATAGGTATATAACCATGTATATACCGTATTTCCTCGAAATACCCCCCCCCTCTCGGGAGCACTATGAAACAATCACCCCCCGGGGGGTATTTCGAGGAAATACAGTAGCCGGAAAGCACGATTTTGAAGGTGAAAAACTGTAAAAAGGTGCGAACATTAGTGATTTTGAGCGAAAATTGCGGCAAAATTTCTCAAAAACCACTCCAGATAGATAGATAGCTGAGCGATTTGGGGGGGGGGGTCTTTTGGGGTAGTAGCCACAAATTTTGCCTCAGGATAGATAGATAGCTGAGCGACCTCCGGGATGGATAGATAGCTGGCCGATTTGGGTTTGGGCAGCCCCCCCCCAGCAGACCCCTGGTTCTTACTGAGAACACTGCCTAAAACATTTTGGAAGTGAACATGAATGGCTTTGCATTGATTTTTGAGATGAAATCACATCACAGAACTGTGTATACTTCTCCTAATGATTCATAGTTTATGCTACAGACATAAAAGCATACAGAAAAAGATGCTACATGACCAAATTTGCGGCATAAGCAGTGAAAACAAGAAATTTAGTTATTTTGTATCTGAAACTGCGTGCTTGCGCACAAAATTTTGACATTTTACCTAGTGCTTAAGTTTTAAAATTTTTGCCAGCTATTTTTTTTTAATCGGTACAGGGGTTGCAATTTTTTTTTTAATCTGAATTTTCTTATTTTAAATCGCTTAAAAAAAATCGCTTGCCAACCGTATGTGCAATAGTGGAAGTGACCCAAGGCGACAAAAATATACAGCCTTCAACACATGAAACATACAAAATTGAAACATTCCGCTCAGCGAAAATGCCACTAAGCGAATGGTTTGACGACAGCTTTGAGTTGAGCCATTAAAGCTTAGAACATAAGCGCAAGTTTACAAAGCGTTGCATAAAAAGCAAAATGGTGTTTACTGTTTATCTGTTGGAAGGAAGGAACTACACTAAAATAATCCATAAACCATCTTAATAATAAACAAAGTTATGTTTCCGGCAACATCTGTCTTCACTATGAGTGAATGAAACACATAACTATTCAAAACACTGAATTCACCAAAATATGGTAGTTTTATGAGCAAAGCATTGATCCTTTTATATAGGATTGGAAATAGACCCAATTATAAACAGAGCAGAGAAATAAAAGTAGAAAACCGTTTCAGCGGAGACTGACTGAGTAGTGATGGAATGACGCCGGCGCCCTTTAATGGCGCCATAGAACGCCAGCGCCACAGCGCCATTGGCGCTTGGCGCCCTTTTCTGAGGCGCCATCTGGCGCCCAAGGCCGTATCCAGGCTGCAGGCGCCCGTTCCAGGGTGGGGGGATTTTTGGCGCCAGCGCTAACGCTAATGGCGCCATGGCGTGGCGCCCACAAATGGCGCAAGCGCCATGGCACCATTTCTTCACTACTAGGCTCTAGGTGAAAATTTTAGAGGAGGGGGCTGAGCCCCCCCCCCCCCCCCGTTCGCCGGCCTCCGTAAACAAGCAGCCCCCCACTCAAAAATCCTGGATACGTCCCCGCTGGCGCCTTCAGCTTTCGTATCAGGGCAGGGTCAAAATCGCAAGTGAAGAAAAAAAACAAATTTAGTGTTAATTCAAAAAAAATTTAAGATAGTCAAAACAGAGAAGGGAATTAAAAATCGGAATAAGAATTTAAAAATGAGCATAAAAAAATTGAAAGTAAATTTATAAGCAAGAATTAAAATGAGTATTTGTCGGATGAGCATGCTGGGGTTGGGAATTTCGAATAATTCCGGCTCAAAGATGAGGTTGGAACGGCGCACAACCGCTACCAAACGTGAACGCAAGAAAAAGGAAAAATCCTGGCAGCAACCCAATTTTTTTAAATATTTTTATTAAAAGTTTTCATTTTTATGAACCGATCGAAAGTGACGCTTTCAGTTAGCAAAACTGTTTTTTTAGGTTACACGGTAAACATGTGAAATTGAAGTGTAAATGAAAATGCACAAATGATACGCAAACATTAGAACGTTTCAGACTCGGAAAAATATGATCGTATCACGTGTCGCGCGAGCAGACGTCTAATGATGAGATTTCGATCGCTACGAATGTATCCTAAACAAATAAATGAAAAAAACTATTTCGCAATTACTTGGCACTCTTCCAAATGCCGTTTGAACAGGCTTCATGCGGACAACTCTATTTATCCCCTTACCGATTGTACGATGCTCGATCTCTGCATTAAAATTCAGAATGTAAAGCGCGTCGCGATAGATTTTTATTGAATTTGGGTCCTGGCGTCTTGTTAATTCAGCGTTAGTTTTCGGTGTGTCTTTCTGTTAAACGACGCAAAATATCCTAATTGGAACCGGGGCCGAATTCTGCACATTTTCAAATTGCTCCCGGCGGGATAGTGGGAAAATTCAAGTAATTTGTCACTTTTACATAAATACATGCGATTTTTTCATGTCCAGCTTCACTTGTCGTCACTTATGTATACTCTGCCCTCGCACTCATTTATGTCTCACGTTGGAAGCGTGCCAATGATGATGCAGCATGCGATTTTTGTATAAAAGATGGAAAAAAAACTCATTGTTGTTATTAAGTTAACGTATAGCGTTATAACAGAGATGACTTTTTGCAACTTTCTATGAAAATCGCATGCGTAAAGAAATATTAGGGTGTAAACTAAGTTTCTTAACTTTTTTTTTGCGATTTCATACAAATATACATTCCTGCGTTCTATTCTGTTGTACGTTGGCCGATTTTGAAGCCGATCGAGTATGTTGGGGTTTGGGGTCTGCGCTATGACGAAAATTTTTGTTTCCTCGAATAATCCTCCAGTCCAGAGATAAGGGGGGTCTACAAAAAGGTGGTCATTGTCCATAGCCGATGTGGACACTGACTTTTGAAACTTTATGAATCGGCTGATTTGATTCATTCAACACTTAAAATGATCGAGGCGACCTGTAGATTTCAGTTTTGTGGTCGAATTAGTGATGTCTAAACTCCGTGTGCCGATTTTATCCGGTTTTTAACACGGCAAAAACTTTTTTCTGAACATGCTATCGCATAGCTTATACTAAAAGAATGCATCTGGCCCAAAAAATTTTCAATATCTCTTTCCAATCAAAAGTTATAGCACTTTTAACTTTAAGCTTTAAGTTTATCGGCATACGGAGTTTAGACATCACTTATACGACCAGAAAACTGGAATCTACAGGTCGTCTCGATCATTTTAAGTGTTGAATGAATAAAATCGGCCCTGAAATGGCCGATTTATCAAGCTTCAAAAGTCAAGTGTTCACATCGGCCATGGAAAATGACCACGTTTTTATAGACCCCCCTTATCTCGCAACTGGGGGATTATTCGAGGAAACAAAAAAATTCGTCATAGCCCAGACCCCAAACCCCAACATACTCGAACGGCTTCAATATCGGCCGGAATGGAACGCAGGAATGTATATATGTAAATATGAGATCGCACAAACGATAAGAAACTTAATTTACACCCTAATTGTTGGCACGATTCCAGCGGGAACCACGCGTGCAGGGTGTAAAGTGAGTATACTTGTGCATGACTCGTTTGCTGTTCGCGGCTTTTCGTTAACAATTATTATTTTTATTTTTTCCGCAAAATGGAAAGCATTAGAGCGGTGAACGCTGCATGCTATACATGAATGCATGAATGTGGTAATGCACCTTTTTGGTGTAATATTTACACGGATTTATGTTTGACAAAAATTTGTACAGTGGTAGGAAATAGGGTTCATTTCCATTCTCATCAAAATCTAGTGAAATTCATACTATTGAGACAAAGAAATTGACAAATGTACGAGTCAACAGAATTTTGACATTCATGTTTATGTAGATCCAAAGAAACGTAACGTATTTACCTACCTAGTAGTTGATTGACTTACTACAATCAGCTACTCCACTAGTTAAACTTCACCAAAAAGATCGCAGTGGAAAAAGAAACTACGAAAAAAATGGAATGCGTCCGAATTATTAAAAAAAATTTAAACGTGAGTAAATATTCGAAATTAACTGCTCCAAAATTGTACTCCTATACCCAAGGACGTACGCAGGGGGGGCGGGGGGGGCGGCCGCCCCCCCCCCCCGTTCCCGGGCCGGACAGAAAAATATACCAGAAATGGCACTTTTCTTAGGCGAATTTGTGGGCACTTTGAAAAATTTTTTGCGCGCAAGCGCGCAACTCGCCTCCCCATCATAGGCGGCGCAAGGTCCCAATTTGTGCTTGTGACATTCACAGTCACATTGGCCAAAATTTGACCTTGTGCACTTTTCACTAGGTAAACTAGGTATTTCTGCTTGTGACACCAAAAATTCCGCTTGTGACATTCACAAGCGCACAAGCACTTACGCCGCCTATGCTCCCCATTCTTTAATATGTATTTTCAGGTGTCAAATTCCATTGCTCAACCGTCCAACAGTGCCGAAAGTGGTCCTAGTACCATATATATAGGTATAAATAGATACTTATATAGTAAACGTTGGCGCCAACGCCAATACTGCCATGGCGCTGGCGCCTACAAATGGCGCCAGCGCCATGGCTTTATTCCTTCACTAAAGGGGCCAAATTTTAGGGGGGGGGCGCCGCCCCCCCCGTTCGCCGGGCTCCGTATACAATCCGCCCCCCCCGCTCAAAAATCCTGCGTACGTCCCTGCCTATACCAATAAGTCAGTAATAACAATATTTCAATCACTCAAGTTTTACATCACCCCAATTCACACTTGATCAATCACACAAACCTTATCACACACGCCCTACACCCTCCCAGCCCTACGTTTCTTTGCATCGATCGAAAAGCCCCTGAGCAGTCTCAAAGCCTGATCGTCCGTTATGGAGTCACCCTGGCGCCTGTACATTCTCCAGAAAAGTTTCTGCCCCGCGGGGGCCAGTCTGAAAGGTGTGGGGGGGGGGGTTATTTGTTTGGTTTGAGATGTGGGTTCGGGTTAGAGTTCGAACGGGACTGACTTTTCGGGATCGGGATCAGGATTGGCTTTTTGAGATTTCGGGATCGGGATTGGGCTTTCGGGATCGGGATTGGTCTTTTGAGATTTCGGGATCGGGACCGGGATTGGCATTTTTTCGGGATCGGGATTGGTATCTTTGAAAAAGTTCTCATATTGAAGGATTTTCGCCAATTTACCCCAAAAATAGGCCTAAAAACACGCACAAATGCCGGAAATGTGCTAACAATTGGACATGGAGGTTCCTGGTCACTAACGATGGCAAACCCCCTAGAAAAAAGTATTCAAATTTTTAAGTGTTTTTTCTAAAATTAATTTTCGAATTTTTCCCCAAATTAATTTTCGAATTTCGAATTTAATTTTCGAATTTTAGAATTTTCGAATCTTTTTTGGCAATTTGCAAATTTTTTTGGCCAGTTTTCGAATTTTTTCAAATAATTTTAGAATATTTTTAGAAAATATTTGAATCTGAAGCTTTAAACAGATTATTTGGACTGTTTTCATATTCACCTCAGTTTTTATAACCTTATTTTTACCATAATTTAGCATTAAAAATGGTGGAAGGAGTTATACGGACCAGTTTCCTGCTTCTTCATTTAATTAACACATTGACACATTTAATTCACCATCGCAGCAAAGGCAATAAAAACAACAATTGAAAAATCGGTGTCAAATAAAATATTGGCATCAAATAAAATATTGGCATCAAATACCGTATTTCCTTGAGTTAACCCCCCCCCCCCCTGGGGGTCTATTACTTTGCCAGAAATTTTTCGAAATCCCAGTGCTAAATTTCTAAATTGTTTTTTTTTTTTTTTGTAAGTAACACAGATGTAAAAAATGCAACAAAAAACCGCCATTTATAAGACTCTATAGACTTATATAACTGCGTAGACGGTATAAACCCTGTTCTAACGCAACACAGTCATTGTTTTTAACGTGTTTCCCAGATAACAAACCGCACAAACGTTCTCTATACACCAAATTTGGGGGCGGTATTTCGAGGGGGGGGGGTTATAAATTCATAGGGCAAATATTGAGGGGGAGGATATTTCAAGGAAATACGGTATAAAACGGATGTGTCGAAGTCCGCCTCTTTCGCCGCGGATGACATTTCAATGTTTTTTTGTTACGTTTCGCTTTTTCATACGCGCTGCAATCAATTGTCGCTTTATTTAGCACGTTGAGCTTAAGAATGCGTTTTGTTGCCTTGAATTGCCTGAAAAATTCGAAAACTATTTTCGAATTTTTGAATTTATGAATTTTCGAATTTTTTGAAAAATAAATCGATTTTTAAGTGTTTTTTCTAGGGGTGAAATAAAAATTCGAAAATTCCTAAAAAATTCGAAAATTCGAAAATGTTTTCGAATTTTCGAATCTTTTTTGGCCATCGTTACTGGTCACATTTCTTAGTGCAAAAATGTTATTTAAAGATGTTGGCAAATTTTCCGTGATCGGGATCGGGATTGAGTACAAATTTTCTGGATCGGGATTTCAAAAGTTTTGGGATCGGGATTTCAAAAGTTTCGGGATCGGAGTTCGTTTTTTGAGATTTCGGGATCGGGATTGAGGTTTGGGGATCAGGATCCACAAAATCCCGAAATTTCTCGGGATTGGGGATCGGGATCCCGTTTAAACCCTAGTTCGGGTTTGCGCGACGGACGCTGGGGGGTGGGAGAGACGTATCCAGGATTTTTGAGTGAGTGATACGCATGCCAGTAATTCATGCGCGGATAAAATAACTTTTCTTTTTTACCGTCTAAATAAGAGTTGACAAACTTTTTACTTAGCAATTATAATGCTTTAATGTAAAAATGTACTTTGTATTCGCATAAAGGTCGGTTTGAAAAAATCAACTGCGAAGTGAATGGAATCGTCCCGGTCTACTTTGAATTGAAGACATAAGTATTCATACCTAACTGGAACGAGCAATTACAAACAAGAGTTGTTAAAAGTACCGAACTTTTTTCAAAGTAAACGTAAACGTAAAGTATTTTATTTTTACTCAACCCTGAGTACAGAAAACGTTATAAGTGTTTTTTAAAAATACTTTTACTCTGCGTAAAATGTTAGTAAAATACTTTTTTTCAGAGAAAACGTAAAACTGAGTAATTTTTCTCACAGAAAGCGTAAAAATGGGTATTTTTCTCATATAAAATGTTAAAGTGAGTATTTTTTCTCACAGAAAACGTAAAAATCATAAATTTAGCCAAATTTTACTCTAGAATGCATCAAATATGTGTCTTTTTCTCCCGATAACTATTTCTTAGGAAAATGTCCTATTTTAGTCACTTTCTGTCTGCTGTCAAAACGTCACCTTCTATGTCCCGCTTAAATACGTTTTCGGTACTCGCGTACTTTCAAAAAGTACGCGAGTAAGTGCTAACTGGTATTTTTTTCGGGAGGAAACGTAAACGTATTTACGCAGTACTCGAGTATCCGTATTTATCGAGTAAACGTAAATACGTTTTAACAACTATGATTACAAAGTCCGTCAAGTTTGTTTGTTTTGGTGTATTTTTAGAATGAATTTTTCTAGATTGCGCTTTTTTATCTGCACGCTGTTCCACCGATAAACGCGCACATATTTATCGATTATTCATTTACATGCGCAAAAGGTTGTCTAGAAGTAGGGTATACTGCGTATACAACTCACAACATTGACACAATAGCGCGAAACATTACAGTGCTTTTAGAATAATTGAGGCATCTAGTTCCGAATGTCGGTATCTCCATCATTTTAGGTTTTTCCAAAATTGCATTTGAAAATTCAAAGTTGGCCCGAGCGTGCAACTTTAAAGTGACAAGTCTTGCCTAAGACTTTTTGAAAAGCTTATGAAATTGTCTTCATTTTCCATATTTTAAACCCTGCGGCCGGCGTATATAGCCAGAGTTATGATGATTTGATTGATAGCAGGTCAGCAGATTCAGTGGAGATACCCTGTTTCGAGTGATTTTTTTCAAAAAAATCACTCGAAACAGGGTATCTCCACTGAGTCCATGGGATCAACGGGCGCGGTTGTGCTGCCGTTCTGCTGGCCCATGCCCCCACTTGAGAGCAAATTTCTTACCCAGAGCAGTGGAGATACCCTGTTTCGGACAAAGATTTTTTGGAGATACCCTGTTTCCGACAAAGATTTTTTTGGAGATACCCTGTTTCGGATGATTTTTTTCAAAAACTGGTTTGGAATTCTATACCGTAATTCGGATGATTTTTTCTGTTTTGTATGGGAATTTGGACTGTTTGCTTCAAATCTATACCGTAATTCGGATGATTTTTTCCGTTGGTGGAGATACCCTGTTTCGAGTGAAATTTTTGGTGGCTCTTTTTGGAGATACCCTGTTTCGAGTGAATTTTTTCCAATTTCAGGGTGGAGATACCCTGTTTCGGATGATTTTTTTTGTTTTTTCCAAAAATCGGCATATATATATCTCGGGAACGGTATAAGATATTGAAAAAATTCTTTTGCTATCATGAAGAAATAAGTGCACTTATCACAGATCCGCACTTAACTCATTTTTTTACACTTTGGTCTTTACCGACATTCGGAACTAGATGCCTCAATTAGGGTCTTAACTTTCTCTTTTTGGTATCGGGATCGGGATGAGTTTTTGGAATCTGGGTTGAGGTCTCGGGATCGGGATTCGTTTTTTGAGATTTCGGGATCGGGGTTGGGGTTTCCGGATCGGGATAGGGACTGCAAAATCCGGAAAATTGAGGATCCCGTTTGAACCCTGAGTAGAATCGACTGAGGCCATTAACCCATTAACATTAACCCGGCGTGCACGTAAACTCAGAGCGCAATTAGGGAAGGGGAACAAAATGCGCTATGGGCACCCACATGCGCGCCGGGTAGCAAGTCGACAGCAGGCTGACGGGGTGGGGGGGGGGCGGGTGGTACCAAACAAATCAGGTGACAAATCACTTTTCATCCTTGAAAAGAGTCATAAATATTATTACTTGTCATTTTTTTGGAAGATTAAAAGTTAAAAGTCAAGTGACAAAATATTTTTCACTTTTCAAAATATTTAAGATCCGATTTCAAGGATAAAAAGTGAAAAGTCAAGTGACAAATCACTCAATCCTTGAAATGAGTCATAAATAGTTTTAAAAGTGAAAAATATGTTTACGTGTCACTAAAAATACAATCAAATAATTGATAAAACCACACAGTATTGTCTGCAGGGAGGATACAATTGGGTAGTGTCTGGAGCACATACCTGGAGGGTGCATGGTGAACACTGGCCTGGCACACATGTGGCTGCCCGGAGCACATGGAGGCCTGGAGCGCATTGTGCCCCCCCCCCTAAATGCGCTCCAGGTATACATGCGCTCACTGGGTAGAGATAAATGCGAGCTGGGTCTATGTGTGCCCCAAGTAAACATGCGCAGAGGCATAGGCCCATAGAATCATTGTTGATGTTTCAGAGATCTTAGCATATAATTTTATCAATATCAAAAAGTATTTAGCATAAAGGACGTACGCAGGATTTTTGAGTGGGGGGGGGGCGGATTGTATACAGAGCCCAGCAAACGAAGGGGGGCGCCCCCCCCCCCCCCTAAATTTTGGCCTCATGGTAAAGGAATGAAGCCATGGCGTTGGCGCCATTTGGAGGCGCCAGCGCCATGGCATTATTGGCGTTTTTTTTGATGGTGTTGGCGCGCCAAATTTGTTCGAAGTGCCTGCAAAATCGCTTTACAAAAGAGCCATTTCGGCTGCCCCCCCCCCGCCCCCCCCTGCGTACGTCCTTGTTTAGCATTTTAAAATACTCTGGACATTTATATTTTTTTAAATACCAGAAAATCTTACATTTATTTCATATTTAAATAGGTAATTCTAGATAGATTTAATTACCATATTTCCTCAAAATACCCCTCAAAATCGGATGAACAAGTATTTCTACAATGCAAAATGATTGGGGTTGACTTCCCTACCCTCCCGCAGCCGATAGATTTCGGCATCCAAATAAGATTTTGGTATCCAAATAAGAATTATGTATAAACAATAGGCAAACACAAAGGTAAAGTTATTGTTATGTGTGTCATTTTGCATTGTTATGTGCCCTTTTGGTTGCCGCCTGTGACATGTTCTCGTTGGTTGCCACTGATCCCCCGCCCGCTTGGCACATAGACCCGCTTGGCAAGTAACGTACCTCTGCTACGTGCCTGTCGGGTCTAGGTGCCAAGCGGGTTTACATGCCAAGCGAGCCTACGTCGCCTCGACCCTACCTCAGCTTTAATCTATCACCCCCATGTGCCATATCTATATTTTTCACTGACCTGGCAACTATAGCAGGCTCCCTTGCCTCTGGTTCTGGCTCTTTAGAATTCACTGCCAATGGCAGAATTAAAGTGATCACCAAAAGAATGGTTAGCGTGGCTTGCATTTTGAATTAGGTCCTGCATGTGGGGATTGCGATTGTTTTATTGTGAGTCTGATGTAGTAAGCGGGGGCAAATTTTGCAAATGGGACTGGGCAAGTGACGATAAAAGTGGTAAGTGCTAAGAAGAGTGCGGTAAGTGTCAGTTAAGTCATGACTCATGAGACGAGCATTTTCTGTTGGGAGATTTGTCTATTTAAATCCAGGATTTTTGAGCGGGGGGTGGCTTGTTTACGGCTCAGCCCCCCTGAAATTTTACTGAAACAGGTACGAAATGCCGCTATGGCGCTGGCACCATTTCTAGGCGCCACGCCATGGCGCCATTGGCGTTGGCATTGGCGCCAAGGACTGCGTCAAATGTATGTAAATATTCATACATGTAGTTCGACTGGCAGAAAATCAGTACATTTAACCTGTATTTGGGACAGAAGAGACTGATTAACTGAAAATACATCTTGTCGGACGGGACGATGCGCGCTTGCGCACAAAAGTTTCACAACCACACCGAAAATTGATAAAACTTGCATTTTCATGGATTTTTCTGCCCCCCCCCCCCCCCCGGCCCCGCTGTACACGGCCCTGATTCAATTTATTAATTTAAATAAATCTATCTGTCTTATCTAAATACTTACGAAATCGGTACCAAAAATTGATGGCACAGAAATCATAAATGAAAGTTCTCAGTTCTTGATCGAACATAGCAAGAATGCAACAAAATAATTTTTACACCCGAAGGCGCAGCATAAATACAAATCGTCGGGTGCGTGAATCAAGTTCGTTTTGTTCAGGTTTAATTACGCATGCAGGGCACATTTTGTACAGAGTTGTTAAAAGTACTGAACTTTTTTAAAAGTAAACGTAAACGTAAAGTGTTTTTGTTTTACTCACACCTGAGTACAGAAAACGAAAAGTATTTTATTTTTACTTTTACACCGCGTAAAAGGTGAGTAAAACACTTTTTTTTCCTGAGAAAACGTAAAAAGGAGTATATTTTTCCTGGGAAAACGTAAATATGGGTATTTTTCTCACAGAAAACGTAAAATTGGGTATGTTTTCTCACAAAAATAACATAAAAATCAGTGTTGTTTTTCAATTTTTATTCTGAAATACATCAATGATGCGTTTTTCTCTCCTGATAAGTATTTCTTAGGAAAATATCCTATGTTTGTTACGTTCTGTCTGACAAAATGACATTTTCTGCCATTTTAAAGTACGTTTTCTGTACTCGCGTACTTTCAAAAAGTGAGTACCGCTATTGTTTGTTAGGAAGCGTAAACGTATTTACGCAGTACTCGAGTATTCGTATTTATCGAGTAAACGTAAATACGTTTTAACAACTATGATATTGCAACGACAATGGGCTTGCCTTGGGTGCGTTCAAATAAATATATTGGCTGTGTGAATTCAAGCAATTAATTTTCCTTTTTACTATTTCTAGTGTATTGGTCCATGGTCCAAGTTTGCATATGGAAGACTAGATCAGTTTGAATATTTCTTTCATATACCTATCTAGGTATATTTTTACCAAAAATGCTTTTAGTGGTGTACTCATAAAGGAAATATGTAATTAATTGATCATCTATAAAAAATACATCTGTCTTATAGCAGCAGCAAACCAGGCATTGAATGTATACAAGTGTTCACTCGCACAACTGGGTTTGTGCAAAAAGAATGTGTCAAAATGCATCAAATGAACTTCTCTTTACCTATAAAATATATTACCCGGGTAATTACTCTGTCCTTGAGTGTCTGGTTGGCGTCATTATACAATACAATGCCGTCGGTGTAAAAACTTCACTATGGGTTGGAAAGTGAAATAGCGCAGTTACAGTTGTATTTACTTGTGCCCGCTTTGATATATAACTTTTTTGAAATTCATCGGTTATTTCTGTCTGGCGGCAAAATTGGTGCGCATGTGATTGTTGAACGGGGATCTTTCATATACCGTATTTCCCCCGGGGGGTTAATTTTGAGGGGGGGTTAAACGAGGGGGGGGGTATTTCGAGGGGGGGGGGTTATTATTTCGCCAGACATTTTTTGAAATCCCAGTACTAAAATGTCGTCTGAAACGTACGCAGACGTCGTAAAATGCAACGAAAATCGCCATTTATAAGACTCTAAAGACATTTATAAGTGTGTAGACGTACAAACACTGTTCTCACATAACAGAGTCATCGTTTTTAACGTGTGTTCTGCATTGCCGGGATGACAAACAGCAGCCTTTGTCATTTACGTTCTCTATACACTAAATTTGGGGGGGGGATTTCGATGGGGGGGGGGGGGTTATAAGTTGATAGTGTCCATTTTGAGGGGGGGTATTTCGAGGGGGGGGGGTATTTCGAGGGGGGGGGGTATTTCGAGGAAATACGGTATGCTGAAATTGCCGGTAGGGTTATATTTTTGTAAAATCACAATTTTATTGGGACTTATTTGATGGTCCAGTGCAACGATTGTACATACATCGTTTTGTGTAAACCATCGCGTTTCACCATTGATAAATGGATCGCATTGACCAATCGGCACGTGACTGATAGACGGTCCATCCGGTGGCATAACAGGGTCCAGTTTCGCAAATTGAGAAGTGAGAAGTAAAATGGCAAAAGCGAAGTGAAATTAGCAGACAATTGGCAAAAACGAAGTGATTTGGCAAGTAAATTTGGCAAAAGCGATGTAAAAAAATAAAAGTAATTTCCCTTCGCTTT
This sequence comes from Sphaerolaimus hirsutus, assembly GCA_964036195.1. Lineage (NCBI taxonomy): Eukaryota > Metazoa > Nematoda > Chromadorea > Monhysterida > Sphaerolaimidae > Sphaerolaimus > Sphaerolaimus hirsutus. Next base: position 55,136 of record CAXIWS010000179.1, read on the forward strand.
TGCCAATTTCCTTCTCAATTTACTTCTCACTTCTCATTTCACTTCGCATTTGCCATTTCACTTCTCACCTCTCAATTTGCGGAACTGGCCCCAGATGTATCCAATTAGGGGTAAGATTTAATAGCAAAGAAACGTCAGGGGGTGTGGATTAGATTGTAACGATTTTAAATGTACGTTGGACTATGGACCAGCGTTGCAGCAGAGTTCACACATTTTGGCATTCACACTTCACACGCAATTCAACGGAAAAACAAATCACACCAAAAATATTCACACACAAATATTTCGGTGTATTCAAACACTTAATGGATGAAAAAATGTTTTCAAAATGGATGATTTACCACTGAAAATACAACAATACCAATGGGAACTACCATAGATGATAGTTTATATCTGCAATGATGGATGATCGATGCTTTTTCGAACACGAGTTAAAAAGGCACGTTTAAAAAAAGTCCAAGGCCACTTTAAGAAAAAGTTGTACCGATTTCCCCCCCCCCCAGACTTTTGAGGTACACTACCGTGCAGAAAAGTTGAGGCTGTAAACTATGGTAGGCTATCTTATGTACATATTTAACCCAAGATAGTGATTTTAAAGGTTAGGATGGCAGAAAAATGTCCCAAAGAATTTTCACCTGGCTGCGCTGCTACAAAGTGTTATGTGTTTTGTGTGTGAAATGGACAAATTTAGATTTATGTGGAGATTTTATGAAAGAAAGTGCTTAGTGAATAAGTACTGAAAATTTCAGCTGCCACTCTTTATATGGTTTTGATTCTTGCGTTTTTGATAGTTTAAAAAATGTCTAGTCATCTTTTTCGACACTTGCATCCGCAACATTTAGTTCTTGTTATTGTAATAACATATTGTAATATGACCACTAATGTATTTATTCACATGTTTTCGGTATGCATATTTCGCTCTGTATTTTCGGTTGACACTGCTTGCATAAAGTACACACGAACAATGTTTATGTACTCTTATGCACAGCTGTTTTTCTGTGTACTGTTTGTTTACTGCACTGGACACTAGGAGGAACCTGTCACACTTGTGTTTTGTGTCTTTTGTTCCAGATTTGGGTGATAGTTTGTTGTGCCCACCAGGGGTCTCCTAGGGGGGGGGGGGCTGCCCCCCCCCCAAATCGGCCAGCTATCTATCTATCCCGGAGGCCGCTCAGCTATCTATCTATCCCGAAGCAAATTTTTTGGCTACTACCCCCAAAGACCCCCCCCCCCCCCAATCGCTCAGCTATCTATCTATCCGGAGTCGTTTTTGCAAAATTTTGCCCCAATTTTCGCTCAAAATCACTAATTTTCGCACCTTTTTATAGTTTTTCACCTTCAAAATCCTACTTACCGGCTGTATACATGGTTATATACCTATTTTTAGCCATTTTATACCTACTTTTGGCTACTTTTAACTGATTATAAGCGATGTTTTCCCCTTTCTGCCTTTTTAACCTTGAAAAAGCCTATATATTGTGCCCCCGCCAGCCCCCCCCAGAAAAATTTTCACCTATCTATCCCTCGGGAGGAGCGATTTGCTATCTATCCAGCCCCCGCGAGGGCCAAAATCCTGGAGACCCCTGGTGCCCACTTATGTTTGTATTGATTTCTAACCACTGATGTTTCCAGATCAAATGTTTCTGTTTTATTTCCGCTGCCCAATTTTTTTTAGACTGTTTTTGGTCACATCGTTGGCTATTCACATTGTAAAAAACCGTCACTGATGTTTTTGTTGTGAGAAAACAATATGTACCGCATTTCCTCGAACCCCCCCCCCCCCTCGAAATACCCCCCCCCTCAAAATGGGCACTATGTATTTGTGGTCTGGGAAATGCATAACAGACGTTCAAAACGCTTACTGTGTTACTTCATCGTGTAGAACATCGTTTATAACATCTACATCCTTATATAAGGCTGTAAAAACTTATAAATGGTGGTTATTTTTGCATTTTTCACGTTTTTCTCTCAAAATTTCCACTCTGAAAAAATAAACCCCCTGGGGGTATTTTGAGGAAATACGGTATTTGGTAAATATGTATTTAATTTATGTATTCTGCGTTTTGAAAATTTGTTTACTCAACTCGATGAAGTAAAAAATAGCTTCCTGGTGATAAAGGGTTTCCTTTGCACAAACACGTCAAAAGCACCACACAGCAGCTTAACTACCGTATTTCCTCGAAATGCCCCCAGGGGGTTTATTTTTTCAGAGTGGAAATTTTGAGGGGGGGGGGTATTTCGAGTGGGGTTTATTATATCGTCAGAAATTTTCGGGAAAATTGATAGTAAAGAACACTCTTTTAAGTACCGAAAACCGGTAATAAATGTGACTCAATATGATATTTATAATGGACACATACATAACCATACATCGCTACACAAACTAGCGTATAGGTATGTGTAACTGCGATGCAAAATGGCATCAATAAATACATCATGTACATTGCATACATGATGTATACTCGGCAGACACGATACTCTACAAACAGATAGGAGTTATGTCTTCGCCTCTTCGGCTGGCAGACGGCCAGCCGAGAACTTTGGAAGACGTGATGATGACTGAGTGATGAGGTCATCAAGACGACGTGATGGCGTGAGTTGATGATGGCGATGAAAGTGATGATGTCATGATGGAGTGTTTCCTCCGGAAAAATGTACGGCGTAATGTCATCCGAATATACCTACATCATTCTAGACGGGGGGGGGTATTCTGAGGGGGGGGGGTATTCTGAGGGGGGGGGGGGTATTTTTTCATCAGCTCGAAAACACCTGGGGGTATTTCGAGGGGGGGGTTAATTCATAGGGGGGGATTTCGGGGAAATACGGTACACACTTTTCAACTTGAAAAATGGAAAGCTGTCATGTGAACCGTCATATTTTTTGCCTTCACACACATCTAATTTACTCAAAATAAATACTGTTTTCGCTTTCCCGACAGACCTATTAAAAAATCTAAAATGAAATTGTCAAAATCGCTCGCGGCATGCATTGCATGCGCTCTTCATTTATGCTTTGATGTCGCCGACGCGTACAACATCCTGGTAACCAGTGTGTCTATTGCTGCCAGTCAGAATTTGCTCATGTACAGAACGGCTGATTATCTGGCTGCACGCGGCCACACTGTTAGTTCGTGTCAAAGGTATTTTTATGGGGCACATACGAGCCCTGTAAAATGTCAAATGTCAAATACAAATCATTTGCGTGAGTTTTGACATTTTACAGGGGCTAGAAGTGGTTAAATGCGTTTAAATATGTAAGTATGTTTTTACAAGTTCTGAGTGAGGAAGTGGGGAGAGGAAGTGCTTAAACAAGTGAGGAAAATCGCTAACAATATTGATATTTGTAAGCAGTTTCCCAAATGCCATCCGTTTATAAGAACTTGTCTCGCAGGTGGTCGTACTCAAGGCGGACATATACCCCGAGGCAAAAACACCCAAGCTGCAGCACGCTACCGAACTCAAATACAAAGTCATCCAGGATGAACAGCTGCTAGATAGGTTTGTGTAATCAATTGTTGGATAGGTTTAGGTGTGTTAGCGTTGGAAAATGGGTGATTTTGAGAAAGTAAAAATTATCTCAAAGCTTTCAGAAAATTAAATCTCTGAAAAACGCGGAGAAAATATTCAAAAAAGTATAAAAATGAGATGCTATTGACACAATTTTTACACTCATAAATAAAATAGGTATGATGGAAGTGGCACCAGGGCCATATCACGTGACTTGTCTTCAATCACCGTTCGTGTTGGCACACAGCCAATTTGAACTACTGCATTAAATACACAGAGCCAACTGCGCAGGTTCCGCAAGCAGATGTGGGCGGCGCCGTGGCGCAACGAAAGCACCGGTTTGCAGCAAACGTTCGCGAGATTCCGACTGACTACAGCCGTTCTCGGAGAGGTCTGTTTGACAGACTTTTTTCCCGGTTTTGTGATGAAAACGCGCCATGGCGCTGGCGCCAAGGCAAAAGCTACCATGGCGGTTTTTGTGTTTTGCGCCGCGTTGATGGGGCACTAATGACGTTCTGCGCTGTGCCCAAGAAAAGCGCCACGGTCCACTATACTACCCGAACCTGATACCCGACCCCGATACCCGACCCGAACCTTTTTCGACCAGATACAGGATACCCGAAAGCTTTGAAATGTCCAACCCTAGCTGTCCTGCTCGGGCGCCTCCCACATTGCAATTGAATCTACACCCAGATAGTAGACGGGTGCGCCCGCTTCGTGAGCACCGACAGCCCTGCACTGGCCCAGCTTCGCGCGACCAAATTCGATGTTGCCCTGCTGCACTTTGGCGACTTCTGCGGCATTGGGCTGGTGCCACTGCCAATCCCAGACCCTGTAAAATGCCAAGTAAAATGTCAAATGTCATGCAAAGTGTCAAAAGTCATGCAAAATGCCCTGCAAAATGGCAAATGTAGGTTTGCCATTTTTCATGATTTTTGACATTTTGCATGACATTTAACAGGGCGTGCACTGATACGCACACGTGCCCGATACGCACATATGCCCGTTTTTTTCGTTTGACACTTTTTCAAGTGATTTTCAGATATGAGTAAAGTGAAAAAAGTTGCGCAATGACATTAGTAAACTTTTTCACTTCACTCATATCTGAAAATCACTTGAAAATGTGTCAAATAAAAAACAGTGAAAAATGGCTATTTTTCACTGTTTTTTTTCACTTGACACATTTTCAAGTGATTTTCAGATATGAGTGAAGTGAAAAAAGTTCACTCATGTCATTGCGCGACTTTTTTTCACTTTACTCATATCTGAAAACCACTTGAAAAAGTGTTAAGTGAAAAAAAACGGGCATATGTGCGTATCGGGCACGTGTGCGTATCAGGCCTGCCCCATTTAACATTTTACATGGAATTTTACAGTGTTTGGGACGGCCCCCAGGCGCACATGCTCAGCATCAAGACCACCGGCTTGATGAGCACCGCGTTCATGCTCGATCACTTGGTGTCTTATAGCGGCTCGCCCTTTGAGACTGCTTATGTGCCTAGTGAGTGAGTAGTAGAATTTGTTGAAAGTACTGAATTTTGTATATGAAAATGTAAATTATTCAGTTTTTACCCAATTTTACTCAAAATCACTAGTTTTCATACTTTTTTCCCCAGTTTCACCTTCAAATTAACCAGTTCATTGGGCAAATTCACTAGTTCACTAGTTGCTTTTTTGCAATTTATAGCTATTCTTGACTGTACAGGGGTGGGCATCTTCAGTTACCGCTGGAAAAACGCGATAGCTTGAGCTACAGTTGAGCTATCACAATGAAATTTTAACACAATAGAGTAGACTCCATAGGACACCTATGCTGAAGTTTGCAACCCAAACGGCCACAGTTTGGAGGAGTTGTGGAACACACAGTTTTTAGTGTAATTTTGTGACTTCACCCCCCTTATCTCGGGACTGGGGGACTATTCGAGTAAAAAAAGAATTTGGTAGTAGCCCCGACCACAACATACTCAAAGGGCATCAAAATCGGCCGATGTACGACAGAATGGGACGACACCAACGACCGATGACCCCCCCCCCCTTTAAATGCCACCCTCGATTTATCCTATGGGTGACGCCAAGTCACAAATTTACACTAAAAACCGTGTGTTCCACAATTCACCCAAAATGTGGCCGTTTGGGTTGCAAACTTCAGAATAGGTGTCCTATGGAGTCTACTCCATTGTGTTAAAATTTCATTCTGATAGCTCAACCGTAGCTCAATCTATCGCATTTTCCCAGCGGTAACTGGAGATGCCCACCCCTGTATAAATTTATATGAATGTACACCAAAATTTAACTACTTTTCCTTTGTTTTAGCCTTTTTCTTCCTTTTTAGTCGTCTAAAAAACTGTCAAGTAAAGGCTGATATAAAAGCCTCCACGAAATACATTTTCGATACTCGAGTATGCATAAAATTGGGTACGGGTGCTTTCTTTCAGTAGAAACGTAAACGTATTTATGCAGTACTCGAGTAAATATTTTTCTCAAAAAAAACGTAAATACGTTTTACCAACTATGAATGTCTCATCACGCCATAGGCTACCAAGAGAGCACCGACGACATGTCGTTCAGGGAGCGCATGCACAACGTGTTCACTGTCACCGCCATTAGCGGCGTGTTCAGAATGGTCGAGTTCGCCTACGGCAGAGTGTTCACTCGAATCAATGGACCCGAGTTTCCCGGCATATATGAATTAGCCGCGTGAGTTTTTTTTATTTGGGTTTATTTTTTATAATATTTTTGTGTGTATTTGTGTTGAGAATGTGAGAAATTTGCATAAAAAAAATCCTTTCTTCCACGCACCTCTCAGCTCTAGCTCTCTGTTCTTCGTGAACGCGGACATGAACTTCGAGTACGCGCGGCCGCTGGGCGCCAACGTGCGCTACGTGGGCGGGCTGACCATGGAGCAGCCGCAGCCCCTGACCCCCCAGTGGGCGGGGCGAGTGGCCCGAGCCAGGCCCAGGGGCGTCGTGCTCTTCTCCCTCGGCTCCGTCGCCAACACAAAACTCATGCCGCTCAGTTGGAAGGTGGGTTCATCCACTCAGCATTCGTGGATATCGACCCCCTCCCCATGACACGTTTTTTAGACTTGTCACAGCGATTCAGCAACGTTATGACATGTAGTACCAACAGCGAAACAACGTGTTGACAAGACATTGTCAACACGTTGTTTCGCTGTTGTCTCGATGTGTCATAATGTTGTTTCAATGCAGGGTTTGTGCGCGTCACAATTAAAGCATGCATTTACATTCTGTGGGACGATGTTGTCCCAACGCTGAAAATTTTGTCAGAACGTTGTTTTCAAGTTGGTGGAAATGTTGTAACCACGTTGGCACTACATGTCAACGGTGGTGAATCGCTGTGTGTGGACACTCAGTGGACATCTATGTACCCTCTGGACATCTGGATATGCAAACCCATAGATAGTTTCAATGCCATTCTCCAGAAAAGTTAAACATTTTTGTACTGTTGTTGGTCTAATACCAGTACCATAAGTTATATCGATAGAGCAGACTCGATAGTTTTTTCAGGTCATAAATACAAGCGCTAGTCAACTAGTCCTTTGCTTGCACCTGACCGGTGCCCAAGTAAACATCCGCCCGGTGCCCAAGTTCAGGCACTTTACTTGGGCACCGGGCATACTTGGGCACTGGGTATTTAAACTTGGGCACCAGGCATACTTGGGCACTGGGTTTACTTGGGCACCGGTCTTTTGCCGTTGTGACATGGCACCACTTGTGCACGACACACATTTTGTCGCGCAGGTAGTACCAGTAGGGTTGGAAAAAAATCGATTTTTTTTAACAACTCTGATTTTTAAAAAAAATTGATTTTTTTAAATAAAAATCGCTGGGGTCGAAATTAGCCCCAATTCTTGCTAAAATCACCTCTAAACATAATAAAAGCCATATAAATTGATAGGCGGTGAACACTTATGCTTTCTGTGGTAATACAAGTGCTGTAGAGCTTTAGAAAAGCTTGAAAGTCAGTTATTTTTAAGTTTAAAAGTAATTAACTACCGTATTACCTCGAATTATCCCCCCCTTGAATTAACCCCCCCCCCCTCGAATTAACCCCCCCCCCTCAAAATCGGCTGGGGAAATAATAAACCCCCCCCCCCCCTCGAAATACCTCCCCCCCTTCGGAATGATGTACGTCATGTACATAATAAATACGTCATGTATGCAATGTACATGATGTAATTTACTGTTTATTTGTATTGCAGCTACACATGGACATGGTTGTGTAGCTAATCTACGTTTTTATGTCCAAATATATCTTGTTTGGACACATTTATTACCTGTTTTGGGCATGCAAATGCCTACTATTTACTACGATTTTTACGAAAATTTCTGACGAAATAATAAGACCCCCCTCGAATAAACCCCCCCTCGAATTAACCCCCCCCTCAAATTTTGCTGGCGAAATAATAAACCCCCATGGGGGTATTTCGAGGTAATACGGTAGTTATATTTGCAGCGTGAATTACATATCATCGACCATTTGCAATTTTGTTTGCAGAAATTGCACGTTCTTGTTGAGAACAAAATATAAACATCTTGGGAGTGAACGTGAATGCATTGGCATAAATATTTGATTTTAAAACACAGCATAACTATGAATAATTTCCGAAATGATTCACAGCCTACCTTACATGCTTGACAGTATGCAGAAATGGGTGCTACACCACAAAATTAGTTGTAAAAGAAATGAAACCAGCAAATGATGGATTGCCTACATGAAAATGCGCGCTTGCGCGCAAAATTTTTGCATTTTACATAGTGCATGATTACCGAAAATTTTTAACCAGCGATTTTTTTTTAAATCGGTACGGGTGCTGCGATTTTTTTGGAATTTAGAAAAAAATCGCTCAAAAAAATCGCTCAAAAAATCGCTCAAAAAAATCGCTTGCCAACCCTAGCAGGTAGTGATGGAATTGCGCCAAGGCGCTGGCGCCATTTAAAGGCGCCAAAGGGTGTTGTGACATGGCACCACTTGTGCACGGCACACATTTTGTCGCGCAGTCTTTTTTGCACAACAAATTTTGTTGTGCAGGAGACAACGCTGATGATAGAATGCCGTAATAGCCTCAAATGGTGCCAGCGCATTGGCGCCATTCCATCACTACCTGCGCTACAACCTTGTGTCGCGCAAAAACTGCGCGACACAATTTTGTTGTGCGTTGGAAATTGTCGTGAGCCAATGCAGCATGGCGACAACATCATCCCACAGCATATTATTGCGTGCTGCAATCGTGCGACAACATCATCCCACAGCATGTTATTGCGTGCTGCAATTGTTACACACACAAACCCTGCATCGAGACAACATAATGACACATCAAAACAATGTTAAAACAAGGCCTAGTCAACATGTTGTTTTGATGTGTCTGCACATTGGTTAATTGCTGTGAACATTTACTGGATTCCATTATTCTGTAAAAGTACCAAACTGAGAAGAGTGTCTCCAATATGCCCTGGATGTCCAGAGGGTGTAGATGTCCAGGGAGTACAGTTTTCCGGGGGCTATCCCAGAAGTCAACAGCCATATGTCCAGTTCCCACTTTACGGTTGTTAAAACATACAATTCTACCATCAAATCTACCATCTACCGCAGGGACGTATCCAGGATTTTGGAGCGGGGGGGCTGCTTGTTTACGGAGCTCTGCGAACGGATGGGGCTCAGCCCCCCCCCCCTCTAAAATTTTACATACAGAGTGCCGGAAATGCGCCATAGCGCCATGGCGCTGGCGCCTTTACTTGGCGCCATGCCATGGCGCCATTGGCGTTGGCGCTGGCGCAATGATTAATGCTGTATATGTATGCAAATATACATATAAATGCAGCGAAAAACCATGCCGTTGAATGTATTTACGAGGTTCTGCGGCTACAATAAGGTGATAAATAAAGTGGTTATTTTAAAAATAGCTTTGCCAAAGTCCCAAAATTGTTTTATGAAAATAACTCAAGAAATACAGCAAGCAGGGTAATAGCTAAAAATTGTAGAATACCAACAGGGGTCCAGAGAACCCCTGCACCTTGTTTCGACCCTTTCCAGTAGACAAGGATTTCTACAGAACGGCAGGGTCATCATCAGTACTGACCGTTCTAAGTATCCCGGTTTTGGAGACCCCCAAAGTTGAACCCCCCACCCCCAAAAAGTGGAAAAACGACATCAAAACTAGTCACACATAAACAGACCGCATCCGCAGATGGAGTAGTAGATTCACTGCCCGTGCTGCTGCGCTTGTCATTGCCGTTGCCAGACATGGTGTCGTGTGTTCTTTTCGCGCGTAGTGGCATGCAGGAAGTTGGACGAATTGGTGGTGAAAGTGGCGTGAAAATATCCAGGATCTGCTTTAAATATTGGCAAATAATTTGAATTGGCGCCTATTCTGATTTGCAAGCAATATAGAATGAACGGTAGTTTTGAAATGGCGCCTTTTCTGATTTGCAAGCAGCAATGATTTGAATGGTTGTTCATGTCTAGTGTAGAGATGTATAAAAAATCAATTTAATTACAGATAAGTTTGCGTATTTTCTGCATTAAAGTTGTGTCAAGATTTAAGTTCCATGATGTCAAAATATTAGCATTTTTGGTGCAACACTTAATTGCTGTAGAAAACAGTTCATTAACTGGAAATTCACTGTTTCGAAAGCCAGTTATAATTGGTTGAATTCCAACAATAAATTTCTCCCATGATGAACTCAGACGCATAGTGCGTAGCCAGTGTCCATAAAATGTGCCACATTTGACTGTGTATGCATGAGCAGAATGAAATTTCGTGGCAGTGATACAGTTGAATTTGAAATGCCATCTTTTGTCAAAAAGTTGCCATTCTTGTTTAGCCATGTCAATTGACATATCCAAGAAGTCTGTGTAGCAATAATTAATATCTGTTCTGTTAAGTGGCAGATCATCCGGGTAAATTTCTTTTACTACAATAGTTGGGTCAAAATTTTCTTCAGAATTGTAGCATAATAAAAGGTCATCTATGTAGCGGAAACACTTCAGCATTTTTGGTTGTAGTTTTTTATTTTTGAGCAGCCATTCCATTTCTAGATTCATTAAAGTAGTGCATGCTAGGCTAGGCGCCGAAGAGCAACCCATTGGTAGGCCAGCCACTTGATTAAAACTTTGACCGCAGAAGCTTATATATGACTGTGCTAAAATTGTGTGAACCAGGTCAATGAATTCTAGTTGGTCTAGAGTCAAGATATTTTTTGATCGAATGTTTGTGTACCAAATTTTATTATAACCAACTGCAATAAGATTCTTTTTAGCATTTCTTAGGCATCTTGTGGCAAGTTTTTGCATTTCTTGAAGAATAACGGAATGTCGCATATTTGGGTACAGTGTGGAAAAATCACCACTAAAACAACTAATAGAAATGCCATCTTTCTTTGCAGATTCTAAGAAGTTTTTGACATCTATAGAAGAATCAGAAGAATATAGAAAACTGCTTACGTAGAGAAAAATGCGCGCTTGCGCGCAAAATTTTTGAAAATAACGGGAAAAAGTTGTAGGAAAAGTTGCATTTGCCAGTATTTTTTGGTCTCACCCCGGGAACGGGGGCCCCGCCGCCCCCCCCCCCCCTGGATATGTCCTTGATCTACCGAATCATTCTAACACGTTGTTTTTATGTTGCTCTAGAGATAATGCCCATCCACAGCGACCCACAAAACACTGATAGCTCGCTAACAGCTCGCTTGCCAACCATCAAAAAAAGTCTCAGCTCGCAGACAACAAAATGCAGTTAGCTGACAGCTCGATGACAACAAAACTGGGGCATTATGCAGCTCACTGACAGAAGAACAAATGCATAAGGTGCACCGATAGTCAGTAAGCTGACAGCTCGCCGCTGACAGCTACACGGTGCTTTTAGAACTGGTTGCTGCTCGCTGCCAACCGCCGACAGCTTGCTGACAACTGGCTGCCAAACGCTGACAGCTCCCTGACAACAGTGAACAAGTGGCTGTCAGCAAACTGTCAGTGAGCTGTCAGTGTTTTGTGGTCGCTGTGATCTTGTGACCTCATCTCGACACGTGAGTGTATCGCTGTGATTAATCCCACCGCACAGGAAGCGTTTATCAACGCATTCGGCCAGTTCCCCGACTACACGTTCATGGCGCGCATAGAGCCGCCCTTGCCGGAGCGAATCCCCGACAACGTGCTCTTGACCGACTGGCTGCCGCAGAGGGACTTGTTGGGTGGGTGGAATTTGTGCTTGATGCATAAACAGCTGAAGTGGTTGTGATAAAAAGCGTGCGCAGTTCCATTGTTGTATGAATGAAGCGTGGGTTTTTAAATGACATTGTATGATTGTGTATGCTGCAGCGGTCCATGTAAGACACAGGATATTCTTAAGTAGGGGGGGGGGCATAATCAGGGGGAGTATAGTCGGCAGACATGATACTATACAATGAGTCGCATGATGTCATATCATGCACGCTGTATCCAACCCGTAGAACTCTGTTTTGGTGACTCGTGCTTACGCATATACGGAATGAAACTATTCAATTGTGCCCGCACAATTCAAACCCCCGTCAAAGTGTAGTTGAGTTTTTTGGCATGATGCCATCCAAGCGTTGTCTGGATCTGAATAAATACAAAGCGGGAACGTTTTCTGAATTCAAAATTTTGAACGTAACAAGTTTTTGTCAAAATGAATCGATAGCGTGTAACTTTTCTAAATATGAATTAGATTAAACGTAGGTAAACGTAAATATAATCAAAAATTTGCAGCACCTATCGGCACAAAAATTGGAGTAAAAGACTGCGTAAAGAACAGCACATTTCTATTTTCCTTCTTACTATCGTTATATTTTCTTTTTTACTTAATTCCTTTCTCGTTCGCTCTACAAGAACAAAATATAACTTTCCAATTTTGTAGAATGATATGTCCGTCGACTATACATATTGACATATTCACGACCCACTGTGCACCGTTTTTCTACCGTATTTAAGATGTATCGCACTTCGCTGTTCAGTAAGATGTTGAATTTCATTGACGCTCAGCGAAGGGAAACATAAGTGGACCAAACCTGTATAATATCACGTCTGCCGACTATACCTTGCCCCTCATTATGCTGCATGGGGAGTTATCCAAGGAGGAGGTTATTCAGTTAAAGGCTGTGTGCATCGCATGTATCTATACTTATTCTGTTGCAACCTGGCAGCGGACCCGCACACGCGGCTGCTGATCACGCACGGGGGCTACAACAGCATCACCGAGGCCACCGCCAGCGGCGTGCCCATGGTTCGTTTGGTTGACTGGGCGCACTTGCAGTCCCGCACACTGTAAAGTGTCAAATGTCACGCGAAGTGTCTGTGTCTAGAAAAACAAAAAAGGAAATAGTTTTTTACTATGCTTTTTGACACTTTGTATGGCATTTGTCAGATTTGTACATTCCTTGTGAAATTTGGCTTTTTACATGGCACTTTACGGGGTGCGGGGCTGCCCCCTGTCAAGAAAACGGGAGGTCAGGGATTTTGGAGTCTCCGCGGGGTGGGGTTCATTCTAAAAATACCGTATTCCCTCGAATTACCCCCTGAAAATACGAACACCCTCGAAATGTCGCACCCTCGACCCACGAGCTTCTGAAGAAATAACCCCCTCGAAAGACCCATCCCATACCCTCGTTTACCCCGCCCCCCTCAAAATTTGCAATCTAAAAAACCCCTGGCGGTTATTTCGAGGAAATACGGTATCATACTTAGAAAGTAAAAATGATTTGTAATCTATTTGCCCCCCCCCCCCGCAGGTGTGCATCGCCCTATTCGGCGACCAGCCGTCAAACGTGCACCGCATACTTCGTTGGGGCGTGGGGGTGGGCGTGCACAGGAACAACCTGAGTGCGGACACTCTGGCGCACGCTATTGGTACTGTGTTGAAGGATAAGGAGTGAGTTTGGGTTGGGGTACGAAATACCCACCCCCCCACTGGTGTTTTATTATTTCGCCAGCAAATTTTCAAGGGGGGTGAATTCGAGGGGGTCTATTATTTCGCCAGCAAAATTTTAGGGAGAGGGGTATTTCGAGGGAGGGAGCGGTTATATTAATTATATTCGAGGTAATACGGTAACTTATTTATGAGTTTACTTGTCATTTGACTTACCCGTTTCGTGACACTTTTGATTGCACTTATTGATTTGTCCCCCTGGATGGCACTTTAGAGTGTGAATAGTCTGTTAGACTTCACTACCATTCTAACTCTTTAAGAACCTCAATTGCGCCCTACCCGCGCCCTACACCCTACTGGACTCTGTCACCCTGCCCCCTGCGCAGCTACTCGTTGCGGGCGGTGCGGCTGCGGGCTCTGATCCGGGCGCAGCCGCTGCAGCCGCTGGAGGAGGCGCTGCGCTGGGTCGAGTTCGCCGCGCAGTTCGGCCCCCTGCGCCACCTGCAGCTGCGCGCCGCCACCATGGGCACCTTGCGCAGGTACAACCTCGACGTGTACGCCTTTTTGGGTATCTGTGCGCTTGTTTTTGTGGTGGTGTGGTGCCTTTTTGTCTGGTTTTTGATGCGCTTGTGTTGTTGGTGTGTGTGTAAGAGGAATAAGGTTAAGAGGGAGTAATGTGATTGTCGTTGGAATTTTAGGTTTGCCACTATATTCAAATTGAATGTGGTGTGTAAAATACCATTAACAGTGGCTGGCTTACCTCCAATAGATATTATCACAAATAAATAAATATTTATTTGTTCAAGCTGTAAAACTGGAGAACTAGTAAAAAGTGTTGTAGTCGATTGAAAACTGCTGAAAACTTTTGTAAATAGTGTATTACCTCGAAATACCCCCATGGGAGTTTATTATTTCGCCAGCAAAATTTGAGTGGAGGCTTATTGGAGGGGGGGGGGGGGTATTATTTCGTCAGAAATTTTCGTAATGATCATAGTAACTAGTAGGCATTTGCGTACCCAAAACAGGTAATAAATGTGTCCAAACAGGATATATTTGGACATATAAACGTAGATACTAGTCTATGTGTAGCTGCAATGCAAATTAGCAGTAATAAATACATAATGTAAATACATTGCATACATGATGTACATCATTCGGGTAGGGTTCAAACGGGATCCCGATCCCGATCCCGGATCCCGTGAAATTCCGGGATTTATCAGTCCCGATCCCGATCCCGAAACCCCAATCCCGATCCCGATCCCGATCCCGAAATCTCAAAAATACCAATCCCGATCCCGATCCCGAAAATTTTCAAATCCCGATCCCGAGAAACTCCCAAGTCCGGGATCCCGATCCCGGAAAAATTAGTGGAAATTATAAAAAGTGAAATAATGACGTTTTTGCATTCAAAAAAGTGGATGCAAACCCCCAGCGTCAATTTTATGCCACTTTTCTGGCATCCAACAGTGTTTTGAGATCTTTATGAACAACTGTGAATGCCAGAAAAATGGCCGAAATCTCTATCCCTAGAACCCAATCCCGATCCCGGAAAAATGCCTATCCCAATCCCGATCCCGATCCCGTGACCCCAATCCCGGCCAATCCCGATCCCGATCCCGATCCCGAAATCTCAAAAAACCAATCCCGATCCCGATCCCGATCCCGAAACCCCAATCCCGATCCCGATCCCGATCCCGAAATCTCAAAAAGTGAATCCCGATCCCGATCCCGATCCCGAAAAGTCAATCCCGTTTGAACCCTACATTCGGGAGGGGGGGGGGTATTATTTCCCCAGTCCATTTTGAGGGTGGTTTAATTCGAGAGGGGGTCAATTCAAGGGGATGATAATTCGAGGTAATACGGTATCTCAATTCGACGCACTTTATGAAAATTTACGTGAAGGCACTTCGATTGTAACCTGTGAAAGCTTGTCAAATTTATGAAAAGTGTGACAGTTCAAGTTCAAGTGTGTCTTGTCATCATTGATAACTATTTACTATCACCGCGCTTATCACTGTTTTGTTCACTTATTTGTTTTGCTTACAATATTCTGTGACACCGCAATTAACAGTGCAGGTACCATACCTATTTACAAATGTTTTTCCCTGACATGCTCCACGTTCCGGGTACATTGGCACACAACAACTGGGACCGAAAAGTTAAATGTGTCAAGTCAAGTGAATTTTTTTGGACAGTTATTTTTTTAAAGATTTTCCGAAGAAAGGTCTCAATTTTTACATCATTGATGTAAGTAAAAATTTTATCAGTGAATATTAAGTTTTGACTAGAAGTTGTCACATCTAGTGTATAAAAACTTACGCTGCAGCAGTGCACCCTACCGATCATTTGAAAATCTGTCCAAAATTTTTGATTTGTAAGACATTCGACGAAATTTCTGTCTGGTAAGAATTTTAACTTTGTAAAAAAATTGTCACTTGACGTATACACTTGTTGGTGCACTTGACCGGATTTTGGCTACCCACTCTGTGCTGTTTATTTGCAAGTGAAGCTGGGTTTGATTGAGCCATTCAAGATATTTGTGTTTCGTGATTCCTTTTTTGCATGTAAATACTTTACACACGGGGTTTCTTTTTTTAAATTTTAGGTGGATTTTTTGCGTGGCGTTGGAAAAGTTTTGCTTGTATTTTTACAGGGTATTGGACTGGCGCCAGCGATGTTTTTGTAGATCTGCGTATGCTTTTTTCTGTTTACACGTTTACCTTATACCGTATTACCTCGAATTATCCCCCCCCCCTTGAATTAACCCCCCCCCCTCGAATTAACCCCCCTCAAAATGGGCTGGGGAAATAATAAACCCCCCCCTCGAAATACCCCCCCTTCGGAATGATGTACGTCATGTACATAATAAATATGTCATGTACGCAATGTACATGATGAATATTACTGTTAATTTGCATTGCAGCCACACATAAAGTAGTTTGTGTGACTATCTACGTTTTTATGTCCAAATATATCCTGTTTGGACATATTTATTACCTATTTTGAGTACGCAAATGCCTACTATTTACTAAGATCCTTACGAAAATTTCTGACGAAATAATAAACCCCCCCCCTCGAATAAACCCCCCCCCTCGAATTAACCCCCCCTCAAATTTTGCTGGCGAAATAATAAACCCCCATGGGGGTATTTCGAGGTAATACGGTAATTGTTTTCTACTCGGTATTTATTCCGCGGCAGCGCTGTACCGTCCTATAGTGCGTCGCAAATGTTATTTTCGGTTAATTTGTAAATAGGTTATCCCGAAAGATTCTGCAGAAGTTTCGCAGAGTTTTGTCACCGCGTAGATCCTTTCATTAGTGAAATTATAGTTTTTCAAACTTTCATTCAGGGTCTTTTTGCAACGGTAAAAACTGTTTAAACGCTTTATCCAGTCATAGAGTCTTATTTTCTTCCATTCCATTGTGACAAATTTCAAATACCTTATGTAGAGAGTATAGAAATGAAGTTGATATTTACAACAAAATTGTAGATCAACGTGAGTACATCATACCACTGGTACTTTTTCCACGTTCTCAACTTTTCTTTCTTCCTTTCCTCACTTCTATTTCAATTATTATACTGGCCTAATTTTCATTTTCCTTTATTATTTTTTGTGAATTTATTGTTCAGTAATCGCAGACCGCAATATTTCCATCATCTTTCCAAAAATGTCAACTGCATTCATTGGGGCCATTTTGTTGCTAGGCTGCCATTTTGCAGTGACCAATGGCTACAACATTCTGGTCACTGTGCCAGGAGTTTCAGGCAGTCAGAACCTGATCATGTACAGATTGGCGGACTATTTGGCTGAGAGGGGACACACTGTTTGTTTGTAATTTGTGGTGGGAACGTGTCAATGCCTTGTCAGTGGCAAAAAGTAGATAGGAGTGGTGCTTTAGTGCTAGTCATATCTGACCGTTTTTGTTGAGTTTTTAAGGAGTTTTTAGTTTTCACGAATTGTTATCTTTTAGATGAATAGGTAATGTCGAATAGACATGACAGTCTGACAATTTTTCCTCATCATAATTCACATGTCATTTTTTATATCTGGGTACACATTACATAAATACACTGCAAAGTGTAGTAGTAGAATTAATTTTGTAGCAAGTCAATCAAGTACTACAAAAGGTTTAGACCCCGTTTACATGGATTTTTTGTGACGACTTGACAAAAATAAAACGTTCAATAAGTTGAGTAAAAATGTTCCATATTTATGAGAAAAAGTGGTCAATTATACATCTTACCTAGGCGAATATGCATGTCAAATTGCACAATCGTGCTCGTAGCTCATGAGTTAAAGGCGTTTGAAAACTTTTGCAGTTGTCAGACAGTTGTCGGACTGTCTCCGACAGCCAGCGACAATAGCAAACTTTTTTCGAAAGTTATAAATCTTGAGCTACAAGCACGAGTCTGCAATTTGGCCTGCATATTCGCTTAGGTAGAAGGTATACTTGACCACTTTTTCTAATGAATATGGAACCTTTTTACTCTACTTATTGAACGTTTTATTGTTGTCAAGTTGTCACAAAAAATCCGTGTAAACGGGGTCTTATGCTAATGTTTAAGGCCTGTATGTAGGTGGGGGGGGGGACTATTCCATTCGTGTTCCACTTATAAAAAGGGGGCTATTCAAGGGTGCATTTTACTTAACATAATTGGAGGTGGAACTATTCAAGCGGGTTCATTAATCAAGGATGTACGGTAGCCTTTATCCTATTTATCGAAGGTGGTTGTACTGAAAGCTGAGATATTCCCGGAAGCTAAAAGCCACCCGCTGAAACACGCCAAGGAAGTGAAATATTCCGTATTCGAAAATGTCCACCTTTTAGAGGAAATGAGGGAGCGCGTTTGGAGTTTGCCTTGGAAGAATGAAACTGGTGCCAGTCCCAGACCCTGTAAAATATCCTGTAAAGTGTAAAATGTCCTCCTGTGTCATGCAAAATACCCTGTAAAGTGTCGTATGCATCAAAATCGTACTGTATTTTATCCGAATCTGATGCTTTGGTGAAATCCTATGTCCAAAAGTAATTTTTGGATACAAAAACGTAAGATGTGGATACATTTGATACTCTACAGGGTCTATTACACGACCTTTGACACTTTACATGGTCCTTTACTTGACACATGACATTTTAAAGGGTTTTTTTACATTTTAAAGGTCTTTTACAGGGTCTGGGACTGCCCCCTGGACCTGGAGGCAGTGGGTTCCAACACGCCAGACACACCATCACGCATGCCGTGATACCTCTTATATCTAGTGTTCGTTTCGGGCTTGGTGCCACTCTTAGATCATGTAAAATGCCTTCTAAAATGTCAATTACTTTTTTTGAAATATTTTTAAATGCGATGATTTGACATTTAATGTTGACACTGTGATATTTGACATTATATAGGGCATTTTACAGGTCTGTGAGTGGCTCCGATTACGGCCCGATTTTTACACTTTTCAAATGACAAGTATGTTCAGACGCGGTGTCTGGATTGGAATCGAGATGGGAAACCTAAAAATCTAACGAAAATTGAAGGTCCCTGCTTGTATTCCAGTTTGTAAGATTGATAAAATCTACGAATGTATCAGTGAAACTACTGCGTTAACAAGAAAAGTTGCAACTACCCATAAATAATAAATATCAAATATTGATGGCAATTAATTCGGATTTCGGATGCACTCCAACAATCGGCTGTGTAAAAACCTGGCAAACTCAATAGGCTTCTCTGAATGTTATTGCAGCGGATGTGATAAATAAATAAATATGATGTATCCATTTTCCCCAGTCTAGATTTCCTTGCTTCGCTGATGTTAGGCCGGAATTAGAGCTCAGCGTCGATTCGACGTGAAATGATGACGTGAAATGTTTTCGTGAAATTAATTACACGAGTGTGGATCATGCTACGGGTCTACGATTTTCTAAGGATAATATATGAATCAATACCTTAATCGTGTCCAATACTGCGTGTTATCAGCCACAACTAGAGCGAATTGAAAAATTCAATTTTTATCATTTCACGTCATCATCATTTCGTCGAAAAATGGTAAACTGTAAAAAGGAAAAAACGTCGAAACAACGACCTGATAAACAATGGTACGTTTTTGAGACGGTTGCAAGAAGTAGGAGGGCTTGGTGGTGTGATCCTGTCTTAAAAGACCGACACACATCCAAGCTTGAATTCTCTACGGAGAATTTAACTTTTGTGCACTTCCCAAAGTCGATACAGACATCTAAAAATATTTGGAACAGTGCCAAAAACGTAGCCACAATGTGGCTAGGGACATTTTTTTTGTGCACAGAGGCTATATTATGGGCCATCGCAGTGCCAAATTATGTCCGAATGTATCCAAATGTTGTATCGAAAAACAATACGGGTACTGTGGCAGCATTAAATGCTGAATCACAATATAACGATCTGACGATGAGAACATTAACTGTAAAACTGTACATAATGGAATTTCATCCCAGATCAAACAATAATACCACGATAAATCGGTATTATAAAAATAAAGATGCGTATAATTCCTCACCACACATCACAGCCCTCGTATGGATTTCAGATTTATCCAAAAAGGGAAAATCTACTTCATCGTTGAAGGGAATTCTCGAACAAAAGGCAAAAGGTGGCAGCCAAAGGTCGAAACAAAGGGTGAGTGTAGGTTTGGGGAAGTATCCCGCGGTTAGGGAAGCATCTGAAAATAGATCGTATGCGATAGATTTTAAATCGCTCGATCTGTGGTGTATAAAAATCGCGTATAATTTAAAATATCGAACAAATCGCGATTTTGCAGTTTTTAGATTGTTTTTAATTCTGACAGCTGTTGATAAGAACAAACCACCTTTACAGAGATCTGTTGCGGGCCGCGTGATATTTCGTGGTCCAGCGTCGATCGGTTGGGTGGTTTCGAAAATTTCCGGCGGAAATTTGGTGAGTTATTCCCGTATTTTTTCCCGTCATTTGGGGAATGGTCGGAATAACTTTCGGACGGAACAGAGAGAAAAATTTGTCTGTTTTTCAGTAATTTATGCAGAACAAACTGACGTGGACAGTAATAAACTGTCCCTGATGTACTTACTGATAACATCGCGCAGTTTAACGTCTGCTGAGATGGAACAAAAGATAGAGCGTGATAAAAAATCACGTAAAATCTTTTACTTTACCATGTACACAGCCCTTAAACTTTACCGCAACCACACTCGCAGAGGTGAATGGAGGGCGACGATTTGCTACTGGACGAAAATAGTGACTTCGTGGACACAACGCAAGATTCAGAAGTTCCGGAAGGCGGAGTCAGCTCAAACAGTGTCCCGCGTCGATCTGGCCGAAAGTCGGCTGGCGGGAGGGTTCTTGGCAACAAGATCTTCAAGCAAACAACGGGAGGCGCGAAAAAACGTGCTGCGTGAGCGGTTAGTGGGGCAGTGGGGGCGATTTACTGTTACCAGTGAGAGGCACTATAGTGTCAGTTCTGGTCTCAGTAGTCGGTTGGGTTTAGTTGTGAAGGTTTCAGTGGTAGAGATTTGTGTGAGGGTAGATAGGGCCTGTACCATAATATATGGTAGGGTTTTTTTGTGGTTGGTATGCTATTTATGGTGCCCATTGTGATATGATAACTGATGAATCAATGTACAATATGTTAAATATCACCTGGTGTTCAGAAAACACCTGCAAAAAGGTAAATGTGCACCATAAGTACGTACTCAAGTATAGAACATCGATAATTGTATCTATCGCAACCCAGGCGCTTCTGAGCAAGTCCAAAAGGGAGAAAGATTTCGAGGAGAATAGGGAAGGGGTTGGAATGGAGGGCATGACCACATCGCCCGCGTTTTCTGCAAAGGAAATCGCGGAACTGAGGCAAAAATTCTTAACGCTGACGCCGACAGAGCGCGTGACATACGTCAGCGACCTTGTGGAACAACGTGCGCTAAAGTACGACGAAATGACGTGTCACTTGAACAACATTGACCGTCTGACGGAAAAAGAGCCAGTGAACGTTAGTGATCACAGGGTTCTTTTTGGGGTAAATGGCTATCAACACGGTGTTTCTATTGTTATGACATCGGAAGGTATATGTCAAATATTTTATAAAATATTCATTAAAATAGACTCTCGAATTAACCAAAAAAGGGTTAATGTCGATCAACACGGTGTTTCTATTGTTGCGGCATGGGAAAGTAAATGTCAAATGTTTTATAAAATAAACACAACAATATACTTTAGACGACGCGTCCCCAGAGAGTGTTATTATTTTAACACAAAATGTATAATATTTAAATATACTCAGGTGGATACTGTGGGGGCGTACGCGGTGCTCACCAAGGAAGTGCTTTTGAAACTGAAAAGCGCCGTCTACGTGAGCGTGCAGATCGACCTAGGCCAGGCCATGATCATGGAGTCCATGAACGCCGAAAATACGCGCCACATTGACGTGCTTAGGGATGAAGTTGGCTCGTTGCGTGCGCTAGTTGAGACATTGCAACGCGGTTTAGTGAACAAAGGGGTCGATCCTTCTGTGGACGTTAGCGACCTCTTTATGGTCAGCTCAAGCGAACCACAGGATCCAATGTCAATATTGGCCAGGACCGATTTCCTAGGTTTTCACATCCGCTGGAAGTGCATTCTCTGCGCAATGATATGGCACAAAGGCTTGGTCGTCGGCGACGTCGCTCTTCAAGAGCAGGCGATGCAGATGAATAATTCATTCATTGAATTTGAACCTGCGGCCGTTCAGACCATGGGCAAGTGCTGGGCGGAATGGCGCACGGAAAGCTGGAAGTTATATTTCGATGATGGAGAAATCGACCGGACAAATACCTGGTACGATAAATCCATCTCGGACGACACAGCTAAAATGCGCGCCACTCCTGCCTATAAATCGCTCGTTGCTGTTCTAAACATGGTAGTTAAAGGAAACAAAGGGTTTGCCATGTACCTGAAACTCACCGATGCGAAACATATCGTGAACGCGTCAAAATCCCACCGCTTCCTGGGAAACGGTTACAACAAAACGAATTTCGATGGCGTATCCATGCCGCTAGATAAAACCGACTTAAATATGTACGGTCTAGCGCTGGAGGAAATACGCGCGTCGCCTGAGTTTGCGAACCTGTCGTTCACACCGGACGAACAGGATGCTTACTCGGCGGAATTCGTTGCGTTTGAGCACGATCGCCTGTGGAGCGTTGGGCCCAAGTTGGAAGGCCACAGAATTCGCGCCAAGGCGATTTACACAGGTAGGACGGGGGGTCTTAGTTCATGTTCCGTTAAACCACATAAATGGCGAAAACTTATACATGACATTAGACACCACCTTGAATTTTCTGTGGGTGAATCAGCATTAGAAGACGGGGAGATTTGCGAAGTTATGGTGGGGAATGAAATGGTTTCTAAATATAGTTCCTGTCCCCTTCCATTGCGCCATAGAACTCACTTCTTACTGTTAACCAATTCACTTGCAGCAAACCAGTTCACGTACGAGCACGTTGACCGCAAAAAGAAAAAGGGGAAGTCGTCAAGCTGTGCGGCAGGCCTGGCAGCAGTGGTGGCACCGGCGGTGGACGATGCCGTTGACATGGAAAATGAGGTAATTCAACGGTACCACTTGGATTTTGAGGACAACCCTTTACGCCAATGGGGTGGCCATGTTGTGAAAGTAGCCGAAAGCTACACACCGCAGGTACTTGGTGACCGCTGCCCAGCGGCCATAAATGCCACTAGAATGGCGTTAGTTGTGGATGCTAGGGGCGGTACCAAAAACTGGGATGATAAGGTGTTTGTGGACAATTTGGGCTGGGTGACAATCAAAAGATTGCTACGCACCTTCCAAATTGACCCTGACATTTGGCACCCCTACATCGCGCGTGATGCCAGGCGGCCGATAAAATGGCACGAACCTGAATGGGCTCGGTCGGTGATGCCATCAAACCATTTTTCTGACAGATTTGCGCGCGACGATGATCAAGGGATAGACCGCACCGGTCATAAACTGGGATGGCTGGGCGTGCCCTTTGATCACACCCCCCTGCGAGTGTGGCTATTAGGCGATAGCACAGCGATGTCGATTAGGGCACCTCTAAAAGAAGTGCTACGCAACAGTGTTGTGCACACGGAGGCGTCGCGGTTGCAAGATACGGTCACCATATCGGACATTTCCGAATGTTATGGTGGCTGTAGGATTGCATCGCTCACGGCCGCAAGTATCCTGATGGACTTCCGTGAAGTCGGAGTAATCATGCATAAAAGTGTGTTGAACTTCGTCGACACGGTGTTTAGCATTGTGAAAACGGGTAATAAGGAGTCCGTGGAAAAGTTTGTGTTTAATGTCTATGTGGCATTGATACATTTGCGCATGGCGTTATTCCAAATGGGACTACCCCAAATCCCGATTGTAGCATGCTACACGCAGCCTTTCTTCCCCGCACAAGAAGGAATTGCGCATAATGTATATGCGGAAACAATTCTCATGCGGATCGGTAGGGATATCGAATCGGCCCTAGCAAAAATTTGCAAAAACATACCGGGCGTTATCGTAACCCAACCGATAAACTACCTACTGCGCAACAGAAAAACTGTTATGCCACACTTGGTAGAAGTGACCCCAGTTGGGCTACATGAGGGGATTGTCAGCGTAGATGGAATCCACCTCACGCGATACGGCGAGTCGTTTTTTGGGCGCTTGCTGGCTAGGGACTGTGTTATGGCGCTTGACGACTACGGTGCGCCTAACGCCGAAAGGTGGGTGAGTAGGTATAGTAATGAAGCACATGAAATAGTATTGCTATATGCACTATGCCTGCACACGCACAAAAGTACTACTACATATGTATGCTCGAATGCACTAAACCTCGCAGTAATAACTGACCCAAAAACTTACTACAAATACGTAACACTTTTAGGTGGAAGGCGAAATATGCCAGGACCGGTCCAGACCCGTACAGCGCGGACATCAGCGCGCTTTCCGAGCGGCTGCTGCGGGCGTGGGAGGTTCGTCCATCTAAAATTGTTCTTGCAAAATGGTAAACACATTTACATAGTCGCATTGTCACAGGAAACAATCGCGGCGGTGCGGGCGGCTTTTCGGGAGGGCAGAACGCAGGCCGAGCTGGCAGCACGTCATCGCAGCGTGGAGCCAACCGCGGCCGAGCGAGCTCAACTGGCAGCGGATCCCAGCGGGGAAGAGGCAACCAACAGCAGAATAATAATGCCGGGTTGGTTACGTCAATACCGTGTGCTATATCAACCGTCCGCCAAAACTAGACTCATAAATATATGGCATATATGGAATGCTACTAAAATTATATGTGGTCTTACTACTAAAATGGTGATAGTGGTCCAGTTTTTGTATATAATACAACTTATCCTAAAAATGATGAATTGGTACCACATAGGTATGAGAGAACTAATAAATCTCATTCACTCTAAACTCACTGACAGACTCTCTCTCTTACAGTGCTGCACGGATTGCCCCGCCAGCCGGAGCACCTGGCAATCGCGGAGCGGGTGCGAATCGTGGGCGCGGCGTGCAAAGTGGCGGCCCACCAGGCGGCCCGCCAGGCAAAGCCAAGAAAGGGCACGGGTGGTACTACTACGGTCCCGATCCCGGGCAAGGGTAGATGATGGATGGTTAAAAATCTTTAATCTCACCCATGGCATGGTTAGGCAGACTAGGCTCGCTACGTTTTTCTATATGTTAAAACGTGTAAGACCGTCAAATGAATATACGGCTATGCTCGTTATATTCACTGTTATTGGTTGTTGTTATAGCATAAGGCTAGTTGGATATGTTGGCAGACCGCCAAGTTCTGTGCTGGACAAATTGAATGTTTCAATTGAAGCGCTTCTGATCCGCAACATAGAAATAGTGGCATATCTGCATATATATTCAGTCAAAAATGCTATAGCAACTATCAAATTGTTACTTCACAAAATGACCTCGCACCGTGTTAAAATGATAAAACGTTATAATACGGTATTATCCGGGTCACTAGTGGTTTATCTCAGCTGGGAATTATTGGTGGTACATATGTGCCACGCAGCTCTCATACGAAAACGGCTTTTACGGGTTTATTGGTCTCACAAAGTGCAACATATGTACCACAGATTTCATTGTGACACAATTAAATCCTATGTAATGGTACTATTCTCTACATTGTCGCTTAGTATAATGAAATGGAGTCATGTCACTAAGGGTCACAGGGTAGTATCAAGTACAGACAAAAATGTGAGGGCTGGAAATATCCAGCAAACATCACAGACTAATAGTATTTGCTCAAACCCTACGGACACGAATATCTCACTGGATATGAGAAAAAAGTCGCATAAGAAACTGAACCTTAACGGAACAGACTGTTCGAGGGGGTTGAGCATATTCTATCAGAACGTGAATACCATAAAACATAAACAATCGCAATTGCTGACGATTGCATCAAAAAATTATGATATATTGGCACTCACGGAAACTAATGCCACCTCAAAACTAGACCTACCAGACCTCCCGGGGTACACACTTAATACAATCTTTAAACCCGCACAATGCAACGGTGGGATTGCCGTGTACACAAAGGAGGCACGACATTGTGTCGTGATAGGAGGGGACTATTGGGATGAGTGTGAAAATGTACTATGGGTAAAGGTTATATATAACAATAACCCTAATCCTATAATGTTAGGAATAGTATATTTACACGATGCGGGTAAAATAAGCAGGAACAAGGTATTCCTATCTCATAATGAAGAGATTTTAAAACACTTATCTCAAACAATATCAGACAACCGTAACCGAAATATGTTGTCTGTATTAATAGGTGACTTTAACGGTCATATAGGCAATAACCTATCAGGGTTTGAACGTAATCGACCAGAGTTGAATGACACTGGAAGGTTACTTGTAACATTCACGGCGGTCAATGACCTACGTCTATCTCCATCAAACAATACCATTTGGTGGAGCTACGAATCGGGAAAAACACGTACTCTACTGGATTACGTAGTATTAGACGATCTATTTGACTGGTGTGAATCAACATATCACACAGTGCCGACATCAGTTGATAGTATTATGTCGGACCATTGTGCGATAGTTACAACACTCAGACCACAAATAGTGGGCAGCGTCATAAACACTGCACCTCTATTTGATCATGGCTGGATTGTTAAAGGTGAATCTAAAATTGAGCCATTTAAGATGGAATTGGATAAAGCTATGGAAAACCATATAGAGGGTGCTGGTACATACGATTCCATTTTATCAACTCTACAAAATGTAGCTAAAACATGCTTCCCAATTAGACCGCCAAAACTACCCTCTAACGATACTGAAAACAGTATACGACGGTACAAATCAGAAATACAGAAGTTAAGAAGGCACTTAAAACTGAATCTGATTTTGTATACAGAATTTAAGTGTAGGGTTGTTAAACTACGCGAAAACATAAGGTGTTGCGAAAGTGAATACGATCTTGCGCAAAAGCGAAAACGACTAGAGCGCGAATTGTACACACACAGTGTCAACACTGATCTGTACAAAATGGCTAAACGTTTTCGGGAAAGTGGGGTTGCGTTTCCTATGCTGCGAACTAAAGACGGAGACCTTGCGGATACACCGAATAAAATATCCGATGTACTACGCGGTTTCTGGACAAAAGTTCAAACAGCAAATCCGATGCTAGACAGTATAGATAGTTCCACGTCACTCAATGGTGTTATCACCAGTGAGCTGCAAATGCGGTTGGGAAACAAAATCTCTATAGGGGAGGTGGATTCGGCCATAAAAAGGCTAAAATTAGGTAAATCTCCGGGAACTACAGGGATATATCATGAAATGCTGAGAGGGCGGGGGCATAAAATGCTACAGGCTCTCACAGATGTATATAATACCTGGTTCGAAGGGGGGATTATACCACAAAGGGCAAAACTGTGCAAATTGTCACTCTTGCACAAGAAAGGACCTAAGAGTAATATAGATAATTACAGATCTATAGGGTTACAATGTAACATTCTAAAATTATATTGCTCTGTTCTAAACGATAGACTCCTTAATGCATTTGAGCAAGTAGGGGGGTTTGGTTGTATGCAAGGTGGGTTTCGTAAAAAACGAAGAACCACAGACAACCACGTTATCATTCAGGGGTGTCTCAGATCCGGGACAAATCTGTCTGGTTGCTTTGTTGATGCAACTAAAGCATTTGATAGAGTCCCGAGAGACAAGCTATGGTTGAAATTAGCTGACTATGGATACCCGAGCAAGTTTATACAGGCAATTTCGGGTACATATGACGACCTGAAATGTATCATACAATATGGTGATAACTATAGTCCGGAAATGGACTACATCCTTGGCGTACGCCAAGGCTGCTGTCTATCACCTAGCCTGTATGTGCTATATATGGCAGACCTTAGAACGGATCTGGAACAATTGGGCATAGGTGCTAAATTAGATAATAGATTTATACCGGCCACATTTTTTGTCGATGATATAGTTCTGTTAGCAAACAACAACAGGGACCTTCAGCGGATCATGCACCGCTTTACAGAATGGTCATGGCGTTGGGGGGTTGCCATAAACCCAGACAAAAGCAAAGTCATGCACTTTGGGCAAAAAGCTCAAAAACATAAATGCTGGTCTCTGGGTAGGAATTGTAAAGGAGAGCTACAATCCATTGGTGAAGTAAATGAAATAAAATACTTAGGTATCACTCTTTCATCAGACAAGGATTGTTTTAGCAAACAACGCTTACTTACAATCCAATGGGCTCACATAGCCGCTACACTAGTATCAGAATTGAGCTCCTACTCTATTCGCCCATACTGGGCAGTAAATAGATTATGGACGCTCTATGCCATGTCGAAAATATTCTATGGCGTAGAGATATATGGCCTGAACAAATGTATGTTGCGAAGGCTGGTAGGGATACAAATGTCGGTGTATAGGAAGGTGACACAATCACCATCCTATATTTCGAACAGGTATCTGGCTATCGATGGTGATGTTACCACTATGAGAGCTTGGTATGCCCAAATAGTGATAAATCATCAGAGATACCTCGATAGCACTAAGGTTAGTATTACTACAAAACTGGCGTACACTGAATGGACGAGGTTAAAAAACAATAGCGTCCGCAGACACAGTGCCTTAGGTAGATCACTAACTGAACAGAAGGAAAATAGGGTGAACCAGTCAACAGGCAAAAATGATATTCGAATAATTACGAAGCAAAATGCCTGGAATGACATATCTCTCGGATCACTAAAACCTTCAAGATCACGATTCGAACGATATCTAGTTGGATCACCAAAGCCATTAAATGTATATAAAACATTATCCACTCATCTTGGGTGGGTGTTTTTTAGACATGGCTTGTTTCAAAATTATATACAATATAAGCAAAACCGGAATCAGGAGAGAATCTGGACTAACTGCTTATACTGCTTACAGTATAGTACAATGCTCTGGCCAACGATGCCACACTACTTATATGCATGTTCGCATACAACCGTATCTCTTTGGAGAAGTATGCTACTAAAAGCTCTGAAGACAGAATGTTGCGAAAAATTATGCTGCATGAACGTAGTGCATGCAGCACCAATTGATCGATGCAAAACAATCCAAGCAATGGAATGCTCCAAATCGCGATCAATTTTCTCCTCTCACCTGTCTGCCCTTGATAAAAATCTTGTGACCCATAATGACAATCATATACACAGATAATGCATGATTAATTATACATATAATCGTCCTAGATACCAATATATGTAAACATTATAAGTGCGTATCGGGAAAGTGGATGTCATGCACGCATTTAAGAATGAATGCAATGCATGTTTAGAACGATCCAAATCTGCTCTAATGTGAGGAACATAATAAATGTCCCCGTAATTAGTGCATGAAATGGTAAATGACATTCTCCACATAAATGCACAGACGAAACAATATCAATGTCTCAATCTGATGCACCCACAGAAAACCAATGGGAGAGTGAACAATTTATAACTCTACCTAAAATGCGGTTTTCTAACACCTAATTCCTCTATACATACCTCAACCGCTAAGTATATATATTCGTTCGTAATACTGTTACTTTGCCTCGCTATTATGAGCTCAAAATTTTAAACCCAAGGCCTTGGTATCGTTAAAACAGGTTATCTCTTATATATGTAAAATATTACACATGGTTATTTGATCGTATTTTATACCTCACCGATACTCTCACGTACAACGCCTCATAATGTACCTGTCGTATGTTACAAATCGCGTTTTTTCTTTTTAGACACAGTTTATATCCATGACTCGTGTAGCCACCCGTGATATCGTTGTTGAAATGAATGCTACGGGTCTACAATTTTCTAAGGATAATATATGAATCAATACCTTAATCGTGTCCAATACTGAGTGTTATCAGCCACAACTAGAGCGAATTGAAAAATTCAAGTTTTATCATTCCACGTCATCATTTTACGTCAGGGAACAACTTGACATTTCATGTCAGACTATTGCAAGCAATAGTCTGACGTGAAATGTTAAGTTGTTCCCTGACACTGTGACGTGAAATGATGATGACGTGAAATGATAAAAATTGAATTTTTCAATTCGCTCTAGTTGTGGCTGATAACACTCAGTATTGGACACGATTAAGGTATTGATTCATATATTATCCTTAGAAAATTGTAGACCCGTAGCATGATCCACACTCGTGTAATTAATTTCACGAAAACATTTCACGTCATCATTTCACGTCGAATCGACGCTGAGCTCTAATTCCCGCTTTAGGACTAAATGTCTAAAGTACACAAAATGGAAATCAAATCTCTGGTTCAGTTCCCTCAGTTCCCTGAAATGAACTGCACAATTGCGCGTCAACTCATTGTGAAGTGACTCTGCGAGTGTTGTACACAACTGCTCGTTCACTATGTGCGGGTAGCAAACACAAGCATACATAGTGCCAGTTAGGGTGTCAAATTTCCGTTTCCGCTTTTCCTCAGGAAAATTTTTAACCTTTCCGTTTTCCGTAAAAATTTTTTTGACACCCTAGTGCCAGTCTATTCGTCTGTGTTGGCCGATTTCCCTGTACCCCCCCCCCCCTACCCCAACATCATCGCGTTGTTTCAGTTCAGCTGTGCTTGCGGGAATATTCAGCTATAGGCAGTGCAGCTGCGGTTACAGCTCAATGTAAATTTCAAAAACGTAAAATTACACTGCAAAATTAAGTACATAAAATTGAATGATGATAGGTCACCAACTCAATTCGAGGTTCTAAATCATCTCTTAATCGTGTCCAAAACTCAACATGTAGGGTTCACCGTTTCTGGAGATATTTCTACCGTGTTTCCTCGAAATACCCCCTGGGGTGTTTTTTTCGTAGTGCGGATTTTTAGGGGGGTCAAACGAGGAGGTATTTCAATGAAATACGGTATTTTAAATTATTTTACATCAAAATTTTTTATTTCGTCGTCTTTAACGCCCAGAAAAAGTGTACCGTTCACGCTGAATCTTGGGCACGATTAAGAGGCGGATTAGTATTTATATTGTCCATGGCAAATCGGAGACATAATTGTTTTAAATTTAATTTAGTGTAATTTTACAATTGACTTTTACATCGAGCTGCAACCACAGCTATATGACAACGTACCTCAGTGGCAATTCCTCAATTTTGTGTTTCGTTACATTTGCAGGTATACATTCTGAAGGCGGAAGTATTCCCCGAAGCAAAAAGCCACCCGCTGAAACACGCCACCGAGCTCAAGTACGCCCTCCTTGTGCGGAGTTTAATTTGCCCGATTCACATTTTTCGGGCTGCCCGATTCATTGTAAATAGGTATGTGCTTGGAATGTTGCGCTACTTTGTTTCATTTTGTTCCAATCTACGGTGATTAAATTTGTCCCAAGAACAACATTGGTCCCAACATGTTTACCCGATTGCCCACGCGCGCTAGTTGACGCGGCGTCAATTGATGTCGGTTGTCAATTAAATTGAAAGTCTGTCAAAAGTGTATCGTTCCGATTAATTTTTATGAATCATGAAATTTGAATCACGAAAATTTTCAGAAGGTGATTTTGACTAGGGTGTCGACTTTCCGCAGGAAATTTTTTTTCCGTTCCGTTTTCCGGCTAGTGCAACATTTTTGCCGTTTCCATTTTCCGGCAAGTGCAAAAAAATTACTGTTTCCGCTTTCCGCAAGCAAATTTTTTTTTCCGTTTCCGCTTTTCACAGGCCAATTTTTTTCCGTTTCCGTTACCGGAAAGTGCCAAAAAATAACGTTTCTGTTTTCCGGCAAGTGCACACGTTTTTCCGTTTACGTTTACGTATAAAAAAAATTGTTGACACCCTAATTTTGACACACTGATTGAAAACTTTGGTACACTGATTGACAAATTACATCGATCGACGGCGCTCTAACTTATCTCTCAAAATGTAGGGACATTGAGTCTGGTTAGGGACCGCTGTAGATCATGCAGCCCGAAAACATAGGGACAAATGAAATTTCGTCCCTGGACGATGCCGGCTTGCTGGATGAACTGCGCCCCCTCATGTTCGAAATGCCATGGAAAAACGACAGCAGCGGATCGAACAAGGGTGCAGTGCAAAATGTGCGGGAGTTCGTTCACCAGATCAGAACGATATCTTTGCCCTTTCTGGGCGCCGTGGGTTTCTTTTGTATTTTCACCCCCCCCCCCCCCTGCAAATGCGATTTTCCTTTGTCGCTAAAGGTATTTGTGCATGTGCATTTATTTATACACGGTATGATGCAATGGTATCATGATTGCTTCAATAATTGAGGAGTTTTTTTTCCGAAACTCGATATCTCCATTTTGTCAGTTTTTGACAAATTGTATTTGAAACATTGACAGTGGCAGGAGAAGGCACGCATTGTGTGACAATCCTTTTTTTAAGTGGGCAAGGGTTGTCACTCAAAGCCTGCCTTTACAGGCCATTTTCAGCGGTTCAAATGCAATTTCCAAAAAAAATTAAAAATGGAGATATCGAGTTTCGGAAGAAAACTCCAATTACGAGACTCTACAAGGTTTTTCCTGTATTTTGCCAGCTGATTGTTGGAGTGCCAATTTTTTGTAGCCCCAATTGTGAGGTTTTGTTGTCTGTGGAACAAATTTTCCAGCGTAGTACTGGGGTAGGTGGGCTTAGTACTCATCTAAACCCGCCACTCATCTTGACTTACATCTCATCTAATTCTACCAACTAAGCAAATACACCCTCTACTCATCTAGACCAAAACCTCATCGAACTCTTCCCACTACTCATCTACACCCTCTACTCATCTATCGGGGGCATGGATGAGTAATGGGTAGGTAGGTTGTGTGTTGCAGCAGTGCAGTACAGTGGATAAGTGGTAGCGAGCTTAGATGTATGAAGGGATTGTGATGCAGCGGGTGGTAAACACAGGAATAGACTGACATTTTCCTGGTGCCTTTACATCACCACACATATAGTATTCAAATGGAATCCTGAATTAATCCCAATACTGTAATTTGAAAATCCCGATCCAGATCATGAAAAGGTGTTCAAGGACTAGTTCAATTACGAGAGATGAAACAAGCAAAGACAACATGAAAAAGTGATAAAATGTGAAAAATTAGGAGAGACTTCAAATCCCAAATTTTTTCGGTCAAAATTCTGATCTCAGTCCAAAGTTGTAAGTCTCAATCCCGGGACCTCAATTTCTTTCCCGATCCTAATCCTGACACTTC
Organism: Sphaerolaimus hirsutus; assembly: GCA_964036195.1. NCBI lineage: Eukaryota > Metazoa > Nematoda > Chromadorea > Monhysterida > Sphaerolaimidae > Sphaerolaimus > Sphaerolaimus hirsutus. The sequence goes on from CAXIWS010000179.1 coordinate 88,231, forward strand.
AAAAGAACTAATCCCTATCCCAAAAGCCGATCACATTTCACTGCAGATATTCAATGGGTGCCGCGAGTTTCTCACACACGAAGACATAGCAGCGCGGAAAACTCTTGAATCAATCAAATTTGACGTTGCTGTGGTGCACTTCATCGACTACTGCTCGCTGGCGCTGGCCCACAGGTGCCTGTTCTGCTAGTGCATAAGTGACAAGAAAAGTGGACACACAAGTTGTGAGTGACAAGTTATGTGACAAGTAAATACCATATTTACTCGAATAATTCCCATGAGGAATTATTGTTTCATCAGACTTTTTGAGGGGGGCTACTTGAGGGGAGGGATTATTTTTTATCAAAATTTTAACCATTGTTCTTTCAATTCATTTCAATTCAAAATATGCTTTAATAACACAATAACATGGCATGTTTGTTGAAATTGGACGGTACAAATTGTATCATACTGTCTTAAGGGGGGGGGGGGATTCTCCAAGGGGGCAATAATTATTTCCTCACTTGCCTAACAGGGTGGAATTTTTCGAGAAAACATGGTAGTTGCTGGATGTACTTGTCACCATGTTTACCTGTCACAAACCTTGTCACCAATCACATGACTCAAGACTTACCTTGTCACTTACCTTGTCACTTGTCCACTTTTGGAATAGGCCCCAGGATGGGCATCGAAACCAGGGTGTTCATGAGCACTGCCATGATCATGGATCACATGGTGCAGGCGGCCGGATTGCCCTTCGAGACTTCTTATGTGCCCTCGCGTTGGTTCTAATTGGGGGGGGGGGTTGTTTGGGTAACCGTCTTTTTTGAGGATGTGAATTCCACACCACTGCAGAATAATTGAGACTGTGCACATTTTAGATGGGTAATCGGTCTAGATGCAAATGGGTTTAGATGAGTAACGGGACAGAGTCCGTGGACGTGCAGTGGATGTGTTTCCAGCGGCATGCTTCCAGGTGCTTCTGCAAGCATCACATGTGCACCTCTTCAAAGAAAACATAATCTCAAAAATCCCCTCAACAGCCCTGCTGCCGCTGTCCGAAGACATGACTTTCGTGGAACGCACCAAGAACGTGCTCGCATCAAATGCGGTCTGGTTTATCTGGGGCTTGCTCGAGAGCAGCTACACGGACATGTTCAAGGAAATTTATGGAGATGATTTTCCCAGTACCGCTGAACTTGCGAGGTGGGCGCTTTATGCTTGTATGGTTCGTGTGGAATTTTCGTGTTTTCATATAATTTCACGTTTTACTTAAAAAGTATACGTTTAACGTAAAAAAGTATAATACCTAGTTTAAGTAAAAAAAGAATATGAAAATGTGCACGCATCCCTCAGGTCGAGTTCGCTGTTCTTCGTGAACGCGGACATGAACTTCGAGTACGCGCGGCCGCTGGGCGCCAACGTGCGCTACGTGGGCGGGCTGACCATGGAGCAGCCGCAGCCCCTGACCCCCCAGTGGGAGCGCCGCGTCGCCGCTGCAGCACCCAAGGGCGTGGTGCTCTTCTCCCTCGGCTCCGTCGCCAACACAAAACTCATGCCGCTCAGCTGGAAGGTGCGCGTGTTGAAAGCGCCATGGCGTTTTAGGCGCTTGGCGCTAACTGTCTGTGGCGCCATTGGCGCTTGGCGCCATGCCCACGAAAAGCGCCATGGCGCTTTTTACATCACTAGGTGGGCGGATAATTATTTTTTGGTCTTATAATTGCTGCTGGACAGACTAGTTTACTATAATGCAATTGAAAAATTTAGTGAACTCATAAATCGACTCTGAAGCGTGCACACATTTGAATTTACTAGCTAGGATTATTTAGTGGTTACCGTTTGTCAACTATTGTTGACAAACGCCTACTTTCAGTGAACTCTACTGCCGTTTGAAGTTTTCCCCTGTCAACAGTCAACACTATAAATTGAAGACTGGTTCCAAATGTCATTCACTTTCTGAATCTTAAATCTTGATAAAATTACATTTTTAATTCTGAATGCTTGCGTTTTTCAGAATACTTCTTTTCATCACAGAAAGTCCTGCTGGACTCGTTCGCCGCGTTCCCCGACTACACGTTCATGGCCCGGCTGGAGGCGCCGCTGCCCGACGGCGTGCCCGACAACGTGCTGCTCACCGACTGGCTGCCGCAGAGAGACCTAGTTGGTGAGAGCGGCTGCGTCTCGGATGACGGGGGTTGTGTTTTGAGTGCCGAATCTGAACATGTAGAGTAATTGGGGGGCGACACTTTTTTCAAGCAGTCACATTCACTGCATCTGGAAGGAAACGCCGCCCTATCCAGTGTGGTTTATCATTGGCTGTTTTCAGAGGCTGTACATCGTCTCCAGCCAATCAAATTTCGCCCCGGACCGAAACATATTGGGACGAAATCCACGCAGCCGAATGAACATTCCAGGGCGTTTTTTTAATAAAAGTGTTTTCGTTTCAGCGGACCCGCACACGCGTCTGCTGATCACGCACGGGGGCTACAACAGCATCACCGAGGCCACCGCCAGCGGGGTGCCGCTGGTATGTTATTTTCTCATAAATGCTTTGCGTGTTGTGCCAAGCCAATACCCTATTTCCCCGAAATACCCCTAGGGGGTCTATTTTTTCAGAGTGGAAATTTTAAGGGGGGAGGCTTATTCCAGGGGGGTGATACTATTTCGTCAGAAATTTTCGGGAAATTTATAGTAAAGAATACTCTTTTATATACCCAAAACCGGTAAAAAACGTGATTAAGTACGATATATTGGGCACATCACGGTACATCACTATACAACTAGCCTATATATTTATGTAGCTGCGATGCAAAATGGCATACATGATGTACCTTATTCCAGACGGGGGGTATTTCGAGGGGGGTTTATTCAAGAGGGGGGTATTTCGAGGAAATGCGGTAGTTACTGTATATGGGCGAAGAAAACCCTCCAGAATTACTCCTCTCTCTTGGTCAAGAGAAAACAAAACTCTCTCTTGAATAACTCCCCCCCCCCCCTCTGGTTGAAAACGGTACAATAGGAAAATACAAAAGAATGTTATCCTACGGCAGCGATAGCACATAATGTGTACGCAGTTTATACACACCTTTTGTTGTAGTGAAACTGTTAAAGACCTAAATTGCATGAGTTGACAGAATGCATTCATACAATGAATGAAGTCCAAGTTCTTTGAGGAAAAACTAACGAGAACTCAAACTAACACCTCCTCAAAAACTTCTGGCGGAAAAAACTCCCCTAGGATCGTATTCAAAGATATACGGTATGTGGAATAATGCTTCAAATTGGATCTGGCCCCACGTGACCTTTTCCAGATAATCAATCCCCCCGACGCAGGTGGTGATGCCGCTGTTCGGCGACCAGCACTCGAACGTGATGCGCGTGCTGCGGTCGGGCATCGGCGTCAAGTTGGACAGGGACAATCTGAGCGTGGCCGCAGTCACGCACGCCATCGGCACCGTGCTCAATGACGACAAGTTGGTCACCTGGATGGAGTCCCAGACCCTGTTAAAAACCCTGTGAAGTGTAAAACCCCTGTAAAATGTAAAAAACCTGTAAACTGTCGAATGTTATGTTAAAGACCCTGTAAAGTGTCATGAGTATTCAAATATTATTGTATCGTATCCAAATCTTATGTGCCATGTTTTTGTATTCAAATTAAATGTAACATTTCGATACGATACACATGGCAGTTTACAGGAGCTTTTACATGACATTTGAAAATTATACAGGTCTTTTACATGACACTTTACATTTGACAGAGTCTTTTAAATGACGCATGGCATTTTACAGGTCTTTACACTTTACACGGGTCTGGAACTGGCACGAAGCGATGTGCGTGAAGTAGGGTTCAGACGATATATCATATCGAATATCGGATATCGACTGTTTTTTCATATCGAATATCGATATCGAGAATTTTGAAAAAATATCAAATATTGATATCAAATATCGACCATTTTCAAATATCAATATCGAATATTGACCATTTTTGAATGTCGATATTGAATATCGATCATTTTTCTGATATATCAAACCTGTATTGTGCTCCAAAATTTAGCTATTATTTTCATTTTGATATATATTTTGTGTTTATAATATTTTTGTTGAGGAGTAAAAGTAAAGTATTTACAGTTGAATTTTTGTTTGAGTGCCTATTCAACATTTCTTGTATTTGGTTTGGTTTCCTACCTACCAGAAAATGTTGATATGCTGCTTTTATTGCAAAATGCCATTAAGCAATTGTGTTATAAGTATGAACTGTGATGTCTACCAATTATTGTTTTCCTGATTCAATTTTATTCATCATGTTTTTCTTCCATTTTCTTCTTTAAACTGTTGTGAACCCTGTTAAAATCACTATTAACATTTCAGTAAAGAGATGGTCAATCCAATCCAGTAATGAGATGACCATGTTTACAACCACATGAAAATACAATAAGCCACTTGAAATATGCCTTGCTGTACCAAAAGCAAAATATCGAAAATATCGAATATCGATATCGAGGGTCCATATCGTACCGATGTCGATATCGAGTTTCGGAAAAAAATATTGAATATCGAATATCGATATCGAGATTCTGAAAAAAATATCGAATATCGAATATCGATATCGAAAAGTCATATCGTCCGAACCCTAGCGTGAAGCGGTCTCTTTGAAGACAGTTGAGCCATAGTCTGATTCAATCGCGCAGCTACTCAGTGCGGGCGAGGCGGCTGCGGGCTTTGATCCGGGCGCAGCCGCTGCAGCCGCTGGAGGAGGCGCTGCGCTGGGTCGAGTTCGCCGCGCAGTTCGGCCCCCTGCGCCACCTGCAGCTGCGCGCCGCCGACATGGCCACCCTGCAGCGGCACAACATTGATGTCTATGCATTTTTGGGCGCTATAGTCGCGGCGATTTTGGCTGTCTTTTTGTTGATCGCCCGCTGCCTGTGCAGGTTTTGTTGTGGTTTGTGCCGCGGGCAGAAAAATAAGATAAAGATTGAGTGAGGGTGGATTTATATACACTACCGTGCATAATAGTGCGGAATGTGGTACCACACATTGTTCTGGTGACACTCCAACGCAGAAAGGCATGGCTGCCAAGTAAATAGGCATTCGTTTGATGCACATGGGTGCTGACAACACGTGTACAAAAAATTAATTTTCCATCTTACTCATGAGCCATTCTAAAACAAACGATTTGCACACACCTCAATTTGTTCATCGTGCATAATAGTCCGGAAAATGTCATGAAAGGTATTCTAAGTCAAATTTTTTTTGTAAAAAGCTAATGTTTTGATGGAGGGCATGATTCACAACATGAATGCCAGAAAATATCACCCTTTTTACTCTCAGGTAATGATTTTTAAGAAAAATGTTCACAATCGAGTTCTATAACCTGGTAGCAATTGCTACAAAATAGATGAATGGGGCACTATAATTTGTTCACAAGCAGCTTTATAATGAACATTATATGTTGTACAGAATGTAGATTTCATCTAAAAAATGATGAAACGGGGCTAATAAGTGATTTGAACTATAAATAAGCCCCGCACACAAAGCTGCACTCACAAGGCACTGACAGTACAACACGAAAACTGACATACATACCATGTACAACCAGACATAGCTGATATGGGACTGGTGCACAATATAGAGCATTCTTAAGGGTACTTGACCATATAACTCACAAAGTTCATACGAGTCTAGTTAAATCATGTTCTTAAGCCAAATGAATTTTCTACATTTTCAGGAACAAATTTCATGAATCTGATCATCATATTTTTTGGCCTAAGAACAAATATTTTCTGGTCATCAAGATACACTGTAGGTACTGTATCAAGGTACTCCCAAGTGTCTTCTAAATGATAAACAATTCAAAATATCAATGTGCAGTTTGAAGATGTAATCCAACTTGTATATTACTGACCCATACCATGGGAAACAGGCTAAGCTAAGCATTGTCACTTTCATTTTGCTTTATCCTTCAATATTAGATATACCTAACATAAATATGGGAATGTTTACTGAAATTTTATATTGCGAATCATTCCCTCCATCAAAACATTAGCTTTTGAACGAAAAAATTTTGACTTAGAATACCTTTTGTGACGTTTTCCGGACTATTATGCACGATGAACAAAATGAGGTGTGTGCAAATCGTTTGTTCTAGAATGGCTCATCAGTGAGATAGAAAATAAATTTTTTGCATGAGTGTTGTCAGCACCCATGTGCATCAAAGGAATGCCTATTTACTTGGCAGCCATGCCTTTCTGCGTTGGAGTGTCACCAGAACAATGCGTGGTACCACATTCCGCACTATTATGCACGGTAGTGTATTTTATATTTTATCATATTGATCACTTTTTGTATACAGTATTAATTCACTATTCTAGAATTTACTCATCGAATATACCGTATGTAACCGAAAACCAGGGGTCTCCAAGATTTTGGCCTTCGCGCGGGCTGGATAGATAGCAAATCGCTCCTCCGGAGGGATAGATAGCTGAAAAAAATTTCTGGCGGGGGGGGGCTTGCGGGGGCAAAATATATAGGATTTTTCAGTGCATAGAAGGCCGAAAGGGGAAAAAATCTCTAATAATCGGTCAAAAGTAGGTTTAAAATGGCTAAAAACAGGCATATAACCATGCATATAGCCGGAGAGCACAATTTTGAAGGTGAAAAACTATAAAAAGGTGCGAAAATTGGTGATTTTGAGCGAAAATTGGGGCAAAATTTCTCAAAAACCACTCCAGATAGATAGATAGCTGAGCGATTTGGGGGTCTTTGGGGGTAGTAGCCAAAAAATTTGCCTCGGGATAGATAGATAGCTGAGCGGCCTCCGGGATAGATAGATAGCTGGTGGATTTGGGGGGGGGGCAGCCCCCCCCCCCAGCCCCCCCCTAGGAGACCCCTGCCGAAAACCATGTAATGATTGTACGCCCTCGAAAAACACCTCCATATTCATCCAGATTTTTTCGCTTCTTTTGTTGTAGTTCATTCAGGTTTTGCAGTTTTTTGTGATTGCTCAATGAATTTAAACAGAATAAATCTAATGGAATTGAATCCAAGTTTATTCACCACATTTTGTATGTTGCTTGTAGGTATGGAGCAGAAATAGGCGTGATCTGAGGAATGTTCAATTGTGGAGTGGCTTGCTTCACTGTTAATTCTGCACAATGCTTCGCGGTTTCGCAATTTTGAACATAATGTGGCCACACAAGCTTATGTTCATGGTTCCCATTTGAAAACTCGTCCAAAAACTGACTGGCGACGCGAACGCTGACGCTTCCACCATCCCGCAACTGACCACTTAGACTCAGCACACTAGTATTAGGATGCAATTGAGGTGTCTACTTCTAAAAGTCGCTAAGTCCAATTAGTTTTGGGCTAAAAGTGGACAAGTACACCCTTCGCTTTTGTTTTTATGGGAAAAAATAGCAAGAAATGTGATAAGTCCGTCATGGACAGCTACTTCTAAAAGTCTACAAGTCCATAAATTGCCCATAAGGCAGAGTCGCCTTCACCGGGAACAAAAATGTTCTCCAGTGTAGTGATGTGAGAGCGCCATGGCGCTGGCGCCTGGCGCTAGCGCCAAAGCAAAAAGCGCCATGGCGCTTTTGGCGCTTGGCGCCATTTTGCTGTGGCGCCATTGGCGCTTGGCGCTGGACTTTTGAAAAGCGCCATGGCGCTTTTGGCGCTTGGCGCTTGGCGCTAGTGTTTTTGAAAGCGCCAAAAAAGCGCCACATAGTTGACAAGTTTCAGCATTAATTGATGCAGAAAGATGTGTGTAAAATGCAATTTTGCAAAACATTTACATTCTAAAATCTACATTCTGCATTCCCACTTCTAATTGTTTATAGTGATTGGTATTTTCAATGCTTTCTTGTATAAAGAATGTTACAACAATGTGATGTGATAAATTATGCATCATATCACAGATAGTGACAAGATTTAAAATTGTCCTGTTTTGTTATTGGTGCAGTACCGTATTACCTCGAAATACCCCCAGGGGGTTTATTATCTCGCCAGCAAAATTTGAGGGGGGGATAATTCGGGGGGGGGGGGTCATTCGAGGGGGGGGGGTCTATTATTTCGCCAGAAATTTTCGGAAATTCCCCATACGCAGACGTAGAAAAATCGAACAATTACGTAGATGGATATGTGTTTAATGGCATATATGACTGTATATACACATAAACCCTTCCCTAACGTCACTTAGCCATCTCTTTTAACGTGTGTTCGGCATTGTACATATCACAAACTACGGTATTTGTCATGTACGTTCTCTTTACACCAGAGTTGCGAAAGTGTATTTACACTTACCCAAAATACCCGGGTAAATGGGTATTTATATTTACACTTACACTTACACTTTCATAAAATACCCATACACTTTTTTTACACTTTCCTGGGCAAAATACCCGGGTACAGAAAGTGTATTTTTTTCTTTCAGATGGCCCTTTTTTATGCTTTTGAGAAAGCATAAAATAGGGTCATGTACAAAAAATGCATTGAATGTAGAAAATATGGCAAATGTACAAACTAGCCTATGATCTACAACCTTTGATCAGTACTCATGGTATTCTACAGTTTCATCATACTTTTATAGAAAGGACAAGATCAATGGAAGTTCACCAACTGGACACAAAGTCAACTTTTGCATTGACTTTTGCTGCATGTCCATTCTTGCATTTAAACAGTGTGTATCGCATTGCTTAATCAGTAAAATATCAACACGGAAAAACTGCCATTATTAGGGAACTTCATACCACTACAGTATTTGTTACAGTCTGAAATGTTTCATAAAAGGTTGTAAAATGTGAAATAATGCATGAAAATGATAAATAAATTGATCTAAAGGTGAGAACAGCAGTGTTTTCTAATGCTCAACAGTGAGTGCTTTTTCTAAAAAAAATTTTTACACTTACATTTTTTTTACACTTTCCTAGGTCTTTTTAAAATACCTTACACTTTTGGTATCCATACTCAAAATTTGGAAAGTGTATTTACACTTACACTTACACTTTCCAAAAATACCGGTATTTTCACAACTCTGCTTTACACTCAATTTTAGGGGGGTATTTCGAGGGGGGGTTTATTATTTCCTCAGCCGAATTTTAGGGGGGTATTTCGAGGGGGGGGGTTAATTCAAGGGGGGGGGTTATTCGAGGTAAAACGGTATATTGGATAGCAGAGTAGGGTGTGCTCACTTTTCTCATGGAACTGCAGGCATGCAGGGTCTCCAATAGTGGGGGGGGGGGGCTGGGCTGGTATTACCACCCCAATCGGGCAGCTATCTCACCCAGCCCAGCTAAGCTATCCATTTACCTTGAGGCGAATTTTTTCGGCTACTGTCACCTGGTGCACAACTTATCTCCAGACGGCAACACAAGTTATCGAAATTGAGGAAAATGGTACTGTGTCTCACCTGTACCATCAAAAGCAAAATCATTTTGGCGCTGGCGCCATTGGTGCTCGGCGCCATGGGCTCCTGGCGCCTTTGGCGCTTGGCGCTAAGGTTCGGGAAAGCGCCATGGCGCTTTTGGCGCCGCATAAACACGCAGTTCCCAGCAGTGGAAACACGCATAAATACAATTTTCAACTGCGTATGCTCCAAACCGTAGGGAACGCACGTGCTTGCGTGTTTCCTGGAACGGGGATCGCAGAACTTTGCAATGACGCGCGTGTGCCCCGAGAACTGATGGAAAAGGCAGCGGAAAAAATGACATCGCACCGGCACCGGCACCGGTACCGGTACCATAGCGTCAACATGGCACCTGGCACCTTGGGCACCGGCAAAAAAATTTCACCGCACCGGCACCGGTGCTATTATTAGAAAAATGCCACCGGTACCGGCACCCTTTGAAAAGCGCACCGCAGCGCGCCAGTACCGGTGCTGGTGCGCTTCGGTGCCCAGCACCGGGGCAGCGGTGTCTTTTCATCACTAGCCCCGAGTGTGGGACCGCGCATGCTTCAGATGTTTGTGCGATTCCCAAGTGTTGGGATCACGCACCTGGGGCACACGCTGCCTGTGCCAATCCCGGACAGCCCGGTTGGAGACGAAATGACCTAGCAAATGTGGTTTTGCATGCGGAAACACGGCAACCAAGTTGGGTTTGAGTATCGGGTATCGTGTCCAAAGAAGTTCGGGTTTGGTATCGGGTATCTGTTCCAAATATTTAGCGGGTATTGAGTTTGGCTTTGGGTGGTTGGTTATCGAGTAAGGTTTTCAAGTCCAAATGTCAGGTATCGGGTAATAGAATTGTTGGGTATTGGAGAATAAATATATCTGAAATTGTATCGAACAAGTAAAATACACCAAGGTGTAGTGTATCTAGCACAAGGTGTATAACTGAGCGCCTATTACTGGCTTCAGAACAATTGTGGAGCGAAACCAAAATTTAATTTTTCTCGGTTTCAACTGCTGACTGACTTGTGGAACAACTTATTGTTTGACAGAACATTGCTATTTTGAAAATTCAATGACAAAAATACATTCCAATAAAATTTGACTTTGTGTATTCAGAGAGCAGATGGTTTTCTTGATACAAGACACTGACGAAAAACTACCGTATTACCTCGAATTAACCCCCCCCCTCGAAATACCCCCCTAAATGTTGGCTGAGGAATACCCCCCCCCCTCGAAATACCCCCCCCCCCTAAAATTGAGTGTAACGTGAACGTACATGACAAATGCCGCAGTTTGTGATCTGTACAATGCAGAACACACGTTAAAACTGATGATTCAGTGACGTTAGGGAAGGTTTTTTTGCCTAAATATACCGTATTACCTCGAAATACCCCCATGGGGGTTTATTATTTCGCCAGCAAAATTTGAGGGGGGGTTTATTCGAGGGGGGGTCTTATTATTTCGTCAGAAATTTTCGTAAGGATCGATGTAAATAGTAGGCATTTGCATGCCCAAAACAGGTAATAAATGTGTCCAAACAAGATATATTTGGACATAAAAACGTAGATTAGCTACACAAACATGTCCATGTGTAGCTGCAATACAGATAAACAGTAATATACATCATGTACATTGCATACATGACCTATTTATTATGTACATGACGTACATCATTCCGAAGGGGGGGGGGGTATTTCGAGGGGGGGGTTTATTATTTCCCCAGCCGATTTTGAGGGGGGGTTAATTCGAGGGGGGGGGGGGTTAATTCAAGGGGGGGGGGATAATTCGAGGTAATACGGTATATGCCTAAAAACACATATACATCTATGTAATTGTTCGATTTTTCTACGTCTGTGTATGGGGAATTTCCGAAAATTTCTGGCGAAATAATACACCCCCCCTCGAATTACCCCCCCTCAAATTTAGCTGGCGAAATAATAAACCCCCTGGGGGTATTTCGAGGTAATACGGTACCTTGCAATTAGTATAATAGAAATTTAATGATTTGAATGAATTTCATTGAAGGATTGACTTGAATTAAAGCTGAGCAATCAAACTATGCCATACATCCTTGAAATTTCTCCCATGTGGTATTATTCGCATGGTGATTTCAGTAAAAAAAATTCCATTGGTATTTCTTTAAACACATTTTCATCGACAACATCTAAATCCTAAAAATAGGAATTTTTGTACAAAATATGGAAAATGTCCATGGAAAACTGAAAACTGAGAAAATAATTGTCAACAGAATACATAAAAAATGACGCAGAGAATATTTGTACCGGTGGACATACGATCTTACGCAAGGTTAATACACAAGGAAAGCAAATTTTCCCGTGCATAAATGATAGTTCGAAATTTGAATCTGCCTTTAATAATATTAATCATTAGGAATTTATAAAGTATAATTTCAACGTTCATCCGTTCCACATTTTCTTGATGTGGGTGGGGGATTTATTCAAGAGGGGTCACTATAAACAAATAGTAGTGTTTGCAGACTGTTCCACATACGTAAGTAAGTGTACTTCATGCTTTTTCAGAAGATATGTATTTATTTAAGAAGGTATATTTCAACAAGCGCTACGTGACACTTTTTTTCTCAAAAATTTCCATATATAATGTCAAAGAGCCTGATTTTTAAATAAGGTTTTTGAAAATCTGAAAATATCGCAAGATTTGAAGCAATGTGGCAATTGTGCATTGCCGCCTTTTTGGCCGTGCTCGGCGCTGTGGCCAGCGGGAAAATCAGGCCAGGATATTTTCCGGTAAATGAACTATTTTTGTGAAAATACGTTATAGTGAAGTTCCTCGAAATACCCCCCATGTGGTTTCATATTTCACCAGGAAATTTTTAGGAGGTGGGGGTGATTCAAGGGAGTGCAATCAACGTTTGTACGGAAATTTCAGGTTTGTATTTTACGTAAGCGAAAATTTCCATATACCTAACATGTCAAAGAGCATGATTTTTGAATAAGGTACTTGAAAATCAGAAAATATCGCAAGATTTGAGGCAATGTAAACATATTCCCAAAATACCCGGGTATTTCGGGTAAACGTAAATATGCTTCCCCAACTCGCGCAACTAATCAATCACATTTCTCTAGTCCAACAACGCATCGCAGACCAACGGCAGCAGGGGCATGTGCTACAAGCTCGTGGGCGCGCACCGGCCTTCGTGGAAGAATTGGGAGGGTGCCAAGGCGGCCTGCGAGGCCGAGGGGGCCACCCTGGCCACGTTCGTCAACAGACACGAGCACAATGTCCTCATGGCTGCTGTGAGACGCACTAAGGTTGGTTTTGGTTGGCTCGGAACAGGTTTTTTCAACTGTGTTTATAGATCTTGCGAGTTGACTGCTGCTGAGCAAATCTTGTTTATCAAACCAAATATTGTTGAGTCAGACTTGTTAAACAGTTCCACAATTTTTTTCACGAATACCTATGTATATTTATGTACAATATTTTTTTACCTCCCCGAGTACAGAGAATCTAAAATAATTAAAGTTGTACAGGTGGTTAGGGTTCAAACGATATATCGTATCGAATATCGAATATCGGATATCGACCATTTTTTCACATCAAATATCGAATATCGATATCGAAAATTTTGAAAAAATATCGAATATCGAATATCGATATCGAAAATTTTGAAAAAATATCGAATATCGATATCGAATATCGACCATTTTTCGATATATCGAACCTGTATTGTGTCCCTAAATTAAGTTATCATTTTCATTTTGACATATTTATGATTGATCTGATTTGCTTATAGTATTGTATCTGATGAGTAAAAGTACAGTATTTATAATGTTATTTTTGTTGGAGTGCTAAATTTGGAGCTAGAAAATGCTGATATGCTATTTTTTGCAACATGCCATTAAGCAATTAGGTTATAAGTATGAACTGTAATATCTACCAATTGTTATTTGTCTGATACACTTTGGTTCATCATGTTTTTCTTCCATGTTCTACTTTTGACTGATGTAAACCTTTTTAAATCACATGTAACATTCACATTTCAGTAAAGAGATGATTAACCATGTGTGCAACCACATGAAAATACAATATGCCACTTGAAATATGCCTTGCTATACCAAAAGCAAATCGCAATATCGAATATCGAAAATATCGAAATATCGAATATCGAATATCGACCATTTTTCAATATCGAATATCGACCATTTTTCAATATCGAATATCGAATATCGATATCGAGGTTCCATATCGTATCGATATCGAATATCGAGTTTCAGCAAAAAATATCGAATATCGAATATCGATATCGAAAATTCATATCGTTTGAACCCTACAGGTGGTTCATAATAACAGCGCACTGCGCAGTCACATTTTATGTCCCATTTTGAAATTTTTGAAATACATTTTGTGTACTCCGGTACTTATGAAAGGTACTTATACAACTGACTGCTGAGTACAGGTACTTTCTGAGCGGTAATGTGAATGTATTTACTCAATACACAAGTATATGTATGTTTCAAGTGAATCTAGGTAAATGCATTTTAACAACCATGTTTTGTGTGTTTATGTGAAAAAGCCACCATAAAAATGAGTGAGTGCATGCAGGGATTCAATAAAGGCTGGCATTTCTGGCTGGGCATCAGTGACAAATTCAGTGCTGGCAACTGGATCACAACCGATGGACAAGTGCTCACTCCCTATGCCAACTCCATGTGGCACCAAGGTGAGTGCTGAATGCTGGCATTTTCAACCTAGCATTATACAGAGATGTTTTTGTTTATCTGAATAGATTGAAGTTGTGCATGAGCTTGGTTCGCAGAGGCTAGTTGCTCACCATGTAAAATTTTACATTAAAAATGTGAAAGGTCAGACAAAATTTGTCTAATCGCATGGAAATTGTATGATGCCAGATAAAATGCAAAAGAAACTTCTATTGGGCACATGCATTTTACATTTCATTTAACAAAATCACTTGACTTTTAACATTTTGTTATGCATTATGCATTAGGCAATTATGCATGCAGACCGGCCGGCCAGACACACTGCTGGCTGGAACAGCGATGCAGTGGCTGTCAGATGTGCCATGCGCTGGGCCAGCACCAATAGAATCATAGACTACTGGTGCCATGGTGTGATACCATATGCATGCATGTACCAGTGCCAGCCTGAAAAAGCCACTATCAAGCAGAAGAAAGACCAGTACAAACCATTCTACTCACCGGCTGGCAGCCAGGGCAATTGCTTCAAGTTTGCTACAATCTGGAGCCAGTGCCACACTTCTGAACCTTATAAGATGGCATGTAAAATGTTAACTAGAATTCATTCAATGTCATGTAAATTGTAACAAGGTTACAATGCATTATATTTCATGATATTTGTCAGGGTGTGGGACTGGCCCCTGCCTCATAGCATTTGTAAGGACTTAGGAGGAGGTCAATCAACCCCAGTTCCAAAGTTTTGTCTCTGGTACATTATTAGTGCTCCAGACTGGTATTTTATCAATAATCACTCAATGTGAAGTTTTCAGGTTTCCACAACCCAGCCTACACACATCAACAGCAATAATGTTGTGTGTGATTTGATTAACCTGACCAATAAATCTCATGCAGTCCAGAAGTAGTAGCTTAAAAATGTTCAACATATTCCTTACAAGCTTACCTCAACAGACACCATAAATGTATACCTTTCCATTACAGAGCAGTGTACAAGCCCATGGACCAGGCACAGGCGAGCGCCTACTGCAAGGGGGAGGGTGCCCAGCTGGCATCCATCTCCGACAGAAACGAAATGGAGCACGTCAAGAATCTGATGCGGTACGAGAGGGATGGCAGGTTCTCATTCTGGATCGATGGCAGCGATCCTGGCGGCAATGGAAATTACACCATGTCTGACCAGTGCCCCATTCATGGCTTGATGAAGGAATTGTTTCTTTCCAGAGCCAAAGGTTTGTAATGAGAAAATGGTGTTTACTCAAAAAACTTCTGACCCATAAATCAAAAAAAGCTCAATTTTTTGAATGTTTTCAGCACAAAACAAACAATGTGCATTGATCTATTTTAGCAAGGGTCTACCAGTCATACCAATCATACATGAAACCACTTGCAATCAGCAGAGAAGATTTGTTTGCATGTACAACTGTGAAAAAGCAAAAGTGTCAGGATAACATAATTCCAGGGAATACAGCAGCCGTACTACCAACGAGAAGGGGTATTAAGCCTGGTTATTTTCCAGTGAGTTTCTAGTCTTATTCAAGGATATACAGTATTTACACATTCACATTTATAGTCAAGCAACTGATGAAATCCACACAGATTGCTTTAGCTTGCTTCCATCTAGGTTTCAGTGTAGGTATTCTCAATCATTCAAACACTTCGAAATATCGATTGAATCACACTTTAAGTTGAGAGATTTTCCGAGACTTCTAAATGCAAGAGATTTACTCCGAGATTTAATTATATTTTCGAAAATGACCCAAGTGATTTAATTATATTTTTGTCTTGAGAGATTTTCTGAGATAATATTTAATTATATTTTCTCAAAATAGGTCATTTTTTCAATGCTAACGTCTGTTCTGCATTGCCCGGATCACAAACCATAGCTTTTGTCGTTTACGTTCCCTTTACGCTCAATTTGGGGGGAGGTATTTCGGGGGGGGGGGAGGGGGCTAATACATTCATAGTGGTCATTTTGAGGGGGTATTTCGAGGAAATACGGTACTCGAAAAATACATATACTTGAGTATTTTGTAAATACATATACTTCAAAAAAAGTACCCATACCTGTACATGTACTTTGGAAAAGTGTAAAAATCACTCTCACGTGTAAAAAGTAGTCTCTTTTACATTTTCCATGAAAAAAGTACCCACTTTTACATATTCTATGAAGAAAAGTAGACACTTTTACATTTTTTACTTAGTACTTTTACCGACGAGGGGGGCGATTTTTTGCTGATGCTGGAGGGGAGTGCTGATTTTGAGGGGGGGGGGGGGGGTATTTTGGATCTTTTGGAGGAAATACGGTACATCTATTTGAAATTGGAACTTAACTTTTCAGAAAAATGGAAGACACCGAGAGACACAGAGGTGTAGAAAATGAGCATGATGATTCAAGGAGAAAATACAACAGGGACAGATATTCACCAACTGTAGGTGGCATTCTCAATTTCACCAATGCTGACCAATATTTAAAATTGAGGGAAAAAATGGAAGAATTGAGAATGTGCCTTTTTAAAGATAGCAGCCAAACATTTTAGACAGCAGCCCCCCACCCCCCATTTTCAGCTACCGTATTTGCTTGAATAATCCCCCTGGGGGATTATTATTTCGTCAGACTTTTTGAGGGGGGATTATTCGAGGGGGGAATTTTTCGAGGGGGGGATTATTATTTCATCTTATTCATATCTTATTCATCTTATCATATTTCAATTTCATTTCAAGTTTTCAAGCATGTTTCTATCACTTCATTATGCAAAATATGCTTTGTTAACAAGATAACATCACATTTTTGTTCAAATTGCACACAACGAAATTTATCAAATGTCTAAAATGTATATTCAACGGTATCAGCGTCAGCGTACATTCATCAACACCTATACAATTTCGAGAGAACTGCACGCTAAGGATGCTTCAATGCAAAAGATAGGAGGCACAATCACAGGCCTCATTGTGCCCGATTCGTGTGTGTTTTTGCACACATTGCAGTCACTATTTATTAGTACAAATGCCCTTTACAAACACGATCCACAATCTTGACAAACAGGGTTAGTAGATGGCAAAGTTGCTTCCCAAGAATGCAATTGCACATGTATAGGGGGTTGACCTGAGTTTTTAGGGGCTGAGTTTACAATTCAGGGTTGAGTTGATGGGTGTTAATAAATTAGGGTTGAGTTGACAGAAGTTTAAAGATAAGGGGCTGTTGACACAAGTTTACAAATTAGAGGCTGAGTTTATGGGAGTTGAGTTGATGGGTGTTTGCCAAATTAGGGGCTGAGTTTATGGGAGTTAACAATAACATTACCATAATCCTTAAGTGAGGCCCCCGGGGCTAAACAATATAAATTGTGATATTCTGCATTTGTGGGTTACTGATTACAATGATTAGAAATATGCACTCCATTCTGACAGTACATTACGATAACCCTGAAATTGAACCCGAAATGGGGCCAAAACTTTCAAATTGTGAAATGATGCATTGTGGGTTTCTAATTGCAATGATTTGATATATGCACTCCATTGACACTACATTATCATAACCCGAAAAATGAACCCATGGGGCCAAATACTTTCAATTTGAGAAATGATGCATTTTCGGGTTTCTGATCGCACTCATTTGAAATATGCACTTCATTTTGACACTACATTACCATAACCCTGAAAATGAACCACTGGGGCCAAAAACTTTCAATTTGTGAAATGATGCATTTTTGGGTTTCTGATTGCACTGATTTCAAATTTGGGTTTCTGATTGCACTGATTTGATATATGCACTCCATTTTGACACTACATTACCATAACCCTCAAAATGGACCCATGGGGTTAAATACTTTCAATTTGAGAAATCATGCATTTTCGGGTTTCTGATTGCACTGATTTGAAATATGCACTTCATTTTGACACTACATTACCATAACCCTAAAATGAACCCCCTGGGCCAAAAACTTTCCAATCATAAAATGATGGATTTGTGGGTTTCTGAGTGTAGTGATTTCAAATATGCCCAGGGCTTAAAAAATCAGAAATTGTGAAATGATTCAATGTGGGTTTCTAATTGCACTGATTTGAAATATGCACTCCGTTTTGACACTACATAACCCTGCAAACTACATAACCATAACCCTGAAAATGAACCTCTGGAGCCCAAAACTTTCAATTTGTGAAATCATTCATTTTTGGGTTTCTGATTGCACTGATTTCAAATTTGGGTCTATGATTGCACCAATTTGATATATGCACTCCATTTTGACACTACATTACCATAACCCTAAAAATGAACCCATGGGGCCAAATACTTTCAATTTGAGAAATGATGCATTTTCGGGTTTCTGATAGCACTCATTTGAAATATGCACTTCATTTTGACACTACATTACCATAACCCTAAAAATGAACCCCCTGGGCCAAAAACTTTCAAACCATAAAATGATGGATTTGTGGGTTTCTGAGTGTAGCAATTTCAAATATGCCCAGGGCTAAAAAAATTAGAAATTGTGAAATGATTCGATGTGGGTTTCTAATTGCACTGATTTGAAATATGCAATCCTTTTTGACACTACATAACCCTGAAAACTACATAACCATAACCCTGAAAATGAACCTCTGGAGCCAAAAACTTTCAATTTGTGAAATCATTCATTTTCAGGTTTCTGATTGCACTTATTTGAAATATGCACTTCATTTTGACACTACATTACCATAACCCTAAAAATGAATCCCCTGGGCCAAAAACTTTCAAACGATAAAATGATGGATTTGTGGGTTTCTGAGTGTAGCCATTTCAAATATGCCCAGGGCTTAAAAAATTAGAAATTGTGAAATGATTCGATGTGGGTTTCTAATTGCACTGATTTGAAATATGCAATCCATTTTGACACTACATAACCCTGAAAACTACATAACCATAACCCTGAAAATGAACCTCTGGAGCCAAAAACTTTCAATTTGTGAAATCATTCATTTTCAGGTTTCTGATTGCACTCATTTGAAATATGCACTTCATTTTGACACTACATTACCATAACCATAAAAATGAACCCCGTAAGCCAAAAACTTTCAAATCATAAAATGATGCATTTGTGGGTTTCTGATTGTAGCGATTTCAAATATGCACTCCATTTTGACACTACATTACTAAAACCCTGAAATTGAACCCCTAGACCCAAAAATTTCTAATTGTAAAATGATGCATTTTGCAGGTTTCTAATTGCACTGATTTGAAATGACTCAATTTCAACTCTACATTACTGTAAGCCTTAAATTGAACCCATGGGGCTAATAAATAAGAAATTGTGAAATGATGCATTTGTGGCTTTTTGATTGCCTTGATTTGAAATATGCACTTCATTTTGACACTACATTACCATAACCCTGAAAATGAACCCCCAGGACCAAAAATTTTCAAATCATAAAATGATGTGTTTGTGGGTTTCTGATTGTAGCAATTTCAAATATGCACTCCATCTTGACACCACGTTACTAAAACCCTGATAATGAACCCCTGGGCACAAAAACTTTCAATTTGTGAAATGATGCGTTTGTGGGTTTTTTATTGCAGTGATTTGAGATGTGCACTCCATTTCTACTGTACATTACCATAACCTTTTAAGTCGTGAATTGTTACCGAAAATTGTGAATTGATGCATTTGTGGATTGATGATAGTGATTTTTTGAAATATTCATACCATGTTCACACTACATTACCATAAACCTGAAAATGAGTTTACTGGAGTTTCCAAATTAGGGACTGAGTTTATGGGAGTTTCCAAATTAGGGGCTGAGTTAATGGGAGTTTCCAAATTAGGGGCTGATTTTAAGGGAGTTTCCAAATTAGGGGCTGAGTTTATGGGAGTTTCTAAATTAGGGGCTGAGTTTATTTGAGTATCCAAATTAGGGCTGAGTTTACAGCAGTTTCCAAACTATGGGTTGAGTTTACAGGAGTTTCCAAAATTGGGGGCTGAGTTTATGGGAGTTTTCAAATTAGAGGCTGAGTTTATGGGAGCTTACAAATAAGGGGCTGAGTTTATGGGAGTTTGCAAGTTAGGGGCTGAGTTTACGAGAGTTTGCAAGTTAGGGGCTGAGTTTATAGGAGTTTCCAAATTAGGGGCTGAGTTTACAGGAGTTTCCAAACTAGGGGCTGTGTTTACAGGATTTAGAGGGGGTCTCCATGGGGTGCCATTTTTGGGGGGTCTCAAGGGGGTGCCATTTTCTGGAGGTACATATGGGGGTGCCATTTTAAGGGGGTCCACATGGTATGCCATTTTTTGGGTGGTCCTCAGGGGTGCAATTTTTTGGTGGTCCTCAGGGGGGTGCTATATTTTTTTTTGTGGGGGAGGTCCATAGGGGGTGCCATTTTGGGGGGGTCCCCAGGGGGGTGCCATTTTTGGAGAGTCCCCAGGGGGAGCCAACTTTGGGTGGGTCCCCAGGGGGTGCCATTTTTGTGGGGGTTCCTAGGGGGTGCTATTTTTGGGGGGTCCCAATGGGCGCCATTTTTGGGGGGTCCCTAAGGGGTGCAATTTTTTGGTGGTCCTCAGGGGGTGCCATATTTGTGGGGCCCTAGGGGGTCCCATTTTTGGGTGGTTCCCCGGGGGGGTGCCACTTTTGGGGGGTTCCTCGGGGGGTGCCATTTGGAGGGGGGTCCCCATTGGGGTGTCAGTTTTTGCAAGCCTCTGAGTAGTGGGTACCTATAGCAGGATTCTCTCCAACCTTCAGTTGGGTTTTGTGGTTCTCTACAATTAATACCACAAGGATTTACAAACACAAACAGCAAAGCACAAATGTAACCAATTGAAGATTACAACAAAGTTTGACACCTTGCAAAAACCACACTATCATATCACAAAACCTATACCACACAGAATGCACACTGCACACCATCATACCAAATCGCAAACTGTCCACATTTTACTACCAAGTTTCATGCCCAACCATTTTACAGAAGTTTACAAAAATCCATTCCAAAACATTGCATCTTTGGTATTGGTCTTGTTATTGTTGGTACATTACATACCACATTTCAAAACACATGCCTAACATGTGGGCAAACTTAACTAAAGTATCATATTTTCTCCAATGGTATTAATTGTAGAGAACCACAAAACCCGACAGAATGTCGGAGAGAATCCTGCTAGTTGTGTACAATGTGTACACACAGTATACACCTGTATTTACGTTCCTCGATGGTAGGCACATTCCACTGCGTTGCTGCACACCCGATGTACAGCATTTCCATTCGATGAATCAAACCAGACGGAGCTATTTTACTTGGTCTGGCTTCATCGATTGTTTCTAATGATGTGCAGTATTTTTTAGGCCATATGTGGAGGGGGGGATTATTCAAGGGGGGGAATTATTTTTTCCACGCGCGTCTGACAGGGGGGATTATTCGAGGGGGGGAATTGTTCAAGGGGGGAATTCTTCAAGCAAATACGGTATATAAAAGTCTATAATACCCCTGATTTATAATGATATTGAATGGCTAAAAAATAAGTTTCGTCAGTTGCCGAATGGCTCCACGCATGCTAGTTGACATCGACACCAAATGTCAACTGGTTCCGTTCCTAATTCAAAGATTGCGTTTGAACGTCGTTCGCCACTCGTCAGCAAGCTTTGAATCGGGATCGGCACCAGTTGACATTTGGTGTCTATGACAACTAGCGTGTGTGGGCCCAATGAGAAATTAACTTTCTCCATTTCATCTGGCCCCTATGTTGCGATTTCCCATCAATGAAACATATTTTTACCTCAGAATAAAGAGAGGGGCCACCGGCACAGCACAGATAGAGGAAACTCACACGAAAAGCAGTACAAACAACATCGCCGCAGTGATCGGAGGTGATACTATTTTAAATTCACATTTACTAAGTATTTACATTTACTTACTTGACACATTTACTTACTTGACCTTGACCCACCTTAAAAAGTATTGACGCCTCACAAAAGGTGTAGCGTCAGGAATGACGAAAAGTAGTCGTTTCTACACTCGCAAGAAAAGTACCCAAATTTACGCGTATACGTACGAGTAAAAAAAAAGTATTTTACGTTTTCAATACTTTGTGGTGAGTAAAAAAAATACTTTATGTTTACATATACTTTTTAAAAAGTTCAGTCATTCTAACAACTCTGAGTAATTCTAACAACTGTGGAGGATGGTATTCGAGTCTCCCAAATAGAACAATTACAGCTTTTGCAACATTCTGTGGCAAAACGGAATCAAAATAAGACTTTCATTCAGAATATGTTTTGCATGATGTGCAAATACAAATGATATTTCATACGCAATTAATTTGCTTAATAGATCTCAGTGAATAATGAAGGACTTAAACAAAAATCCAAATTTTGTCTATCCAAGTGTATCTTACAGTTTGGGATCTGCTATTGTTTCGGAGGTAAATACAACATCACCCAGCCACTTCAAATAGTCTGCACT
This sequence comes from Sphaerolaimus hirsutus, assembly GCA_964036195.1. Lineage (NCBI taxonomy): Eukaryota > Metazoa > Nematoda > Chromadorea > Monhysterida > Sphaerolaimidae > Sphaerolaimus > Sphaerolaimus hirsutus. Next base: position 110,714 of record CAXIWS010000179.1, read on the forward strand.
GCCGTCTGTGATCTGCAAAATGTAAAAACTCAAACAATTGGACCTTTATCATAACCAGGGGGTGCGGGGGTGCGGATTGGGTGCATAGGTATAGTTGTGTTTCGCGCCAATGGCGCCATCGCGGGGCACCTAAGAATGGCGCTGGCGCCATGGCGCAATTCCCCTACTACAGGGGTTACGGTGGGGGGGGGCGTCGCACCCCCTTTCCCTTGGTTCCGTAAAAACCCGCACCCCTGCTAAAAAATCCTGGCTACGCCACTGATGAATCAATAACCCAGGGTCCTGTATTCTGACACATACATTGTAAAATGACACGTGAAATTTGTCAAAGGTCATGTAACAGGGTTGTAACATTTGATGTCCCATTTTACAGGGTGTGGGACTGGCCCCAGGACTCAGGAGACAATCGCAAATAGAAGTGAAAATCACACAAACTAACAGGGCTGGTTATAACTTCAGGCACATCGTAGGGGTGGTTTTTCTTGACGAACTCCCCCAACTCAGCCACTCTGTCTGTTCGTGTTTTAATCATCAGCAAAAGTTCCTGATCTTGTTCGATTTTGCCCTGCCATTCGTAACTTTGGATGGGAATATTAAAATGGTATTTTTATAAAAATTGTGCAGTTCTTTAGCTCCGCATGGAAATGCCCAGAACGTACACGGAAATCACTGTGGGAACTATAATATGTTGACGCAGACGGCCAGCTTGTTCGTGACTAGGGTGTCAAATTTCCGTTTCCGTTTTCCGTTTCCGCCTTTCCGCAGGAAAATTTTTTACCTTTCCGTTTTCCGTTTTCCGGCAGCTGAAAAATTTTTACCTTTCCGTTTTCCGGCAGCTGAAAATTTTTTACCTTTCCGTTTTCCGTTTTCCGGCAGCTGAAAATTTTTTACCTTTCCGTTTCCGTTTTTCCGGCCCATTTTTCCGTTTTCCGGCTGAAAAATTTTTACCTTTCCTTTCCGTTTTACCAGGCCATTTTTCCATTTTCTGGCTCGATTTTCAGTTTTCTGGCATTTTTCAATTGTTTTTCCAATCTGTATTTATCTTCAATTGGCTCATCCCATTGTGTTGTTTTTGTCTCTTGGAGCAGCATTGACAACTGGGATTTCAGGGTCAGTGAAACAGGTGCTGTGAACCCAATTGGGGCATATGCTGACACCAATAATTTATTCAAGTTTCATCTGGTTGGTGTTGTGATGCTGTCAATTTGCAATTTTGGTGTTGATATTGCCAGCATGTCCGTTCGGTGATTTTATTTCATGCCCATTACTGTGACAATTTTATTCACCTTTGGACTCCTGTTGTTTTCTGCTATTTCATTCATGACTGATCTGGAGTTTGACAGCCATTCCCTCATGTTCATAGAACATTGGTTAAATAAAGCTTTGACTTTGTAATATAGTTCTAAAGCTTCAACTTCATTTGTGAAACTCATGATGAAGTTATCGACGTAAATGTTGTTTATTATCATCGCCAACTGGTTTTGTTCCCCTACATTTTCTTCATATTCATTCATGTTGTTTATTGTCGCATTTAAATGGTATTTTATGACTGCTCCCAAAACTGCTGGGCTGCAGACAAGTCCAAACAGTACGCGTTTAAAACAAAGTACTATTGAGTTATTTTCAGTTACTGCTTTTGAGGCATCTTTCAGCCAGAAAAATCGTGTGTAGTCTCTTGCTTGGTCATGCAATCCTATTTGCAAAAATGCTTTTTCAATATCGGCAATTAATGCTAGATTGCCTGCCCTGAACATCAGGAGTAGGCCCAGTGCTAATGGTGTTGTAATTGGTCCTCTAAAAAAGCACTCGTTGAAACTGGGCTTACCTGCCGACCCATTGTACACGATTCTGCATGATGTCAATTTGCCCGGCATGATTACAGGCTGGTGTGGCAGGTAATGAATCCCCTTGTTCTCTGTTTTGTCGTCACAGATCTCAATTATTCCCTTTTATAGTTGGTCATCCAAAACTTTCCGGTATTGTTCAAATAAGTTTGGATCTTTGTTGAATCTTCTTATCAGTGATTTAAACCGCATTAAGGCTTCTGCTTTTCCCGTGGGCAGGTCACTGATACTCTCTTTATACGGCCAGTCAATATAGTATTGTTTGTTGTTGTCATTGAATTTTATGCTATTTATTATCATCTCCTCTGCAATGTCGTCATCAATTGCATAGGGGTCATCAGTGATTCCCACTGCTTCTAGACTGTGAAATTGTCGTAGTGTTTCCTTTCCTATGGCCACTATGGCTACTTTTTGATTATTTTTTGTTGGTTCAGTTAAGCTTGAACTACAAGTGAAGTTACATGCATGATCCATAGTTGCAGAATGTACAGCTACCACAATCAAAGCCAAACAGGCAAACCTGCATGCAGGTTTTCCTTCTGCAAATTGGTCTATTACCGTGCTAATTTCACTTGATTTTTTTCCGTTTCTGTGAAAATTTTGCTTTCCGTTTTCCGGCATTTTATTTTTCCGTTTTCCGTTTTCCGGCCAACATTTTTTTTTACCTTTCCGTTTTCCGCTGAGTGAAATTTTTTTACCTTTCCATTTTCCGTTTTCCAGCAGAAATTTTTTTTTACCTTTCCGTTTTCCAAAAAGTGAAAAAAATTTACCTTTCCGTTTTTCGTTATCCGTAAAAAAATTTTTTTGACACCTTATTTGTGACCAGACCCCTGCGAATAAAGTGCGCTTTTTCAAAATAGAAAAGTTGGTTTTATCGGAAAAATGCAGAGCAAGGGGTATATACACAATCCGAAAATGGGTGATATATGACCTTGATTTCAGGCAACATTTTCCAAACAAATGGAGCATGTTCACACGACACTTAAACAATCGTTGGTTATTGCGAAATGACTTCTCGATATCTGACATAAAAAAAAATTTCGACATCAACATTTGATATAAAATATTCTCGGCACTCCCGTAAACACAAATACTTATTGATTATTATATCGATTTTATTGGCGTGTTCATTCACATTGGCTTGCTCGTTTACTTTGCCGGGTCTGTGGGGCATCAGAAAAAAACATTGCCATGGTCAAATACAGTGGCATTCAAATACACGGTACACTAAACAACACAAGGTAAATACAATTTGCGACTAAGTTATACCAAACGTAAAAGTTCGTTCCCCCAAAACAAGTGATTCACCTGGCAATCGTCTGTGCCATCTGCAGCGAAGGGGCCGTCACCAAAGCCACTGAGTACATGGTTGGGCTCTGTCCAACACGGGCAACCCCGCGCACCTCCGAGACCTCGGCACCGCCCCCACCGACGACACCAACCCTCTAAGTTGCGCCCCCGCAGCCAAGCCGCATCCAAGCAACAACACCAGATTGCGTATTGTGAGCAACGATGGGTGAGTTCTCAAAATAAAAACACTTTCTGTATTTTGAGTTTTACAAAAATGAATGTCTGTGTTTTGAGTTTTTTTCACAAAAAAAACTTGAGTTTCTGTGTTTTATTTCTGTGTTTTTAAAAAAACTTGAGTTTTTTCGTAAAAACTCCAGTTTTTTTAAATAAAAACTCAAGTTTTTTAGTAAAAACTCCATTTTTTTAGTAAAAACTCAAGTTTTTTTGGGTAAAAACTCAAGTTTTTTGGGTAAAAACTCGAATGGTTTTACAAAAAGTTGCATTTTACAGCATTTTACTGTTGAAACGGTGGTTTTCTTATCAAATATTGGTTTTGCATACGTTTTGTCATGTATTGGAAAATTTTCATTAGTTCACTGGAGGTAGTTCCAAATGGGTGACCAATACCTTTGACAGCTTGGGAGGCGAGGAGCCCTCAGCTCAATTTGTGTGAGCTAGCAGACCCTGGTGGACACCCCTCAACACTTTGATCACAGTCCATTACACACATTGTTCAGTTCAAATCTTGTGCCTTCAATTGCTTGAATAAAAAAACTCAAAAAAACATTTCCATATTTTCTGTGTTTCCGTGTTTCCGTGTTCTCCAAAAAGAACTCATTTGAGTTTCCGTGTTTTTCAAAATTGTTGAGTTTCCGTGTTTCTGTGTTAAACAAAAACACGGAAACTCAATGAGTTTCCATATTTAATATGTGTGTTTTTGCCATCGTTGATTGTGAGAGCCTGTGCTTGGTGATGAAACGAATTAGCACAGCTTGTTTTTGGAACCTACCAATAAACATGGTCCTTGGCTAGTGATGGAAAAGGCACGGGAAAAATGGCACTGCACCGCACCGGCACCGGTGCCATTCCTCAGAAAGGGCACCTGGCACCTTGGGCACCGGCAAAAAAATTCTGAAAAAAATAGCACCGGCACCCTGGGGCACCGGCCGGTTGCCGGTGCTAGCACCGAAAGGCACCGCACCGGGCTGAAAGTTCCGAAGGATTTATCGGGTATTTTCTTAAGCGGGAATTAGAGCTCAGCGTCGATTCGACGTGAAATGATGACGTGAAATGTCGTCGTGAAATGCTTTACACGAGTGTGGATCATGCTACGGGTCTACAATTTTCTAAGGATAATATATGAATCAATACCTTAATCGTGTCCAATACTGAGTGTTATCAGCCACAACTAGAGCGAATTGAAAAATTCAATTTTTATCATTTCACGTCATCATCATTTCACGTCACAGTGTCAGGGAACAACTTGACATTTCACGTCAGACTGCTGCTTGCAATAGTCATCAAATTAATTTCACGACGTCATTTCACGTCATCATTTCACGTCGAATCGACGCTGAGCTCTAATTCCGGCCTAAGAGGCAGCACCTTCGGAAGTGCATTTTTCCATGAATTCTCTATCGATTTTGATGTTTGAGCATTCAAAGTGATCAGAATGATGTGGCGATCACTTTATGAAGCAATCAGAATAATTATAAATGAAAGCTCAAATATTTAATCTACCCCAATACACATAACGGTAGTCACTATTGTCTACTGTGTGGGGTGGATATTGTACAGGAACTGTTACTATATTTTGTCATATACTGACAAATTATAAACAAAATTGCAAAACAAACATAATATTTATGATTGAAGAAAACACAATCATGTATTCCCTCTTCAGAAGGGTCTAGGGTGTCAACAAAAACTTTTTGGCGGAAAACGGAAACGGAAAACATCTTGCACCTGCCGGAAAACGGACAACGGAAAAATGAAAGGCCGGAAAACGGAAACGGAAACAAAAAAATTTGCTGAAATTATGCCGGAAACGGAAAAAATTTGCTGAAATTTTGCCGGAAACAGAAAAAAATTTGCAGAAATTTATCCAGAAATCAAAAAATTTGCAGAAATCTTGCTAGAAATAGAAACAATTCACATAATTGAGAACCTGCATGCATGTTTACCAGTTTGGCTGAAACAGAAAACAGAGAATTGAGCCAGAAAATGAAAAAAAGTTGGAGAAACAGACAATTGAGCCGGAAAACAGAAAATGAGCCGGAAAAACGGAAACGGAAACGGAAAAAAAATTTAGCAGCCGGAAAACGGAAACGGAAACGGAAAAAAATTTGCCTGCGGAAAGCGGAAACGGAAAACGGAAAACGGAAAGTTGACACCCTAGGTATGGCACATTTCAAAGTAAATTTGACAAGACGTTTTTTTCTAAAAATGACTAAAAACACTTGGTCCTAGAATATTGATTTTATAAATATGAATGAGCACATGCTATTGACAAAATTTTACACCCTATTACGACTTGGCTGGTGCCTTTCCCGGTGCTTTTTATTTTGGCCCTGGTGCTAGCACCTTTGGCACCGGCTGCAAAATGGCACCGCACCGCACCAGCACCGGTGATATTCTGGAAAAAATGGCACCGGCACCGGCAGGGCACCCCAGAAAAATGGCACCACACTGCAGAGTTGGAAAAACGTATTTACGTTTACCCGAAATACCCGGTTATTCGGGTATTTATACTTACGTTTACGTTTACGTTTTCCAAAAATACCATTACGTTTTGTTACGTTTTCCACACTAAAATACCCAGGTACTGGGGAAAACGTAAAAAAACTTGTGATCATTCACACATGCACATGTTCAAATGGGCCGCACCACCTGCAGCCAACAATATTCTTGTGTTTTTGCATAAACGTAAATATCTAACATAAACGTAAAAAGTGACTGCACGCTTGCACTTACACATGGAATACTGGGTAGATATTCATAAATGTGTTCAAATGCTGAACACTTTTTGTTTGTTTGTGTAGCCTTGTCATTGTAAATTTTTTTGTGATGAATTCTGACGACACACTTGCAACAACTGTGCAAAGCACACGTTTTGAAACTGGCAGGTGAGTGCAAGCTCTGGTGCCAATCCCAGACTCTGTAAGATGCCCTGTGAAATGTAGAATTTCATGCAAATGTCAAAACTTATGTAAAATGCTCAGCAAAATGGCAAAGATTTGCCACCTTCCAGGACATTTTGCATGACTTTAGACACTTTGCATGTCATTTGACATTTTCAAGGCATTTTACAGGGTCTGGGACTCCCCTAGAATCACCAGCGTAGTTGGATTTCGCCACACTTAAAACAGAAAGTGGTGCATATGGAGGGATTTACCCATCTAAATGTGAAAATAATGGTATTTTCCAAAGCACAATGGCAAATACTGTGTGTAAGTAAAATTTTTACGTTTACGTTTCTTTTTACGTATTCCTTGGTATTTTAAAAATACCTTACGTTTTAGTATTTGTACTTTTGATTTGGAAAAGGTATTTACGTTTACGTTTACGTTTTCCAAAAATACCAGTATTTGCACAACTCTGCCGCACTGCACCAGCACCGGTGCTGGTGCCCTACGGTGCCCAGCACCGAGGCACCGGTGCCTTTCCATCAGTAATTGGTGGTTGTTTTCTTTGGTTTTGAGGCATTTTTAATGTAATTGCATAGTTCCAATTGGCTATCCTTGGCATAGTTCCAATTGGCTTTCCAATTCACCACATCCGACATCCCACAGTCGGGGTGGATGCAAGTGCAGGAACAATGCCAAATGCAATAACTAAATATAACTCACTGTCATGAATTTTCACCCGACTACTTTTTACTCAACCAATTCTACTCTGGCACTGTGCCAAGTTTTACCGGTCTCGTACTTGCACGTTGATTGAGCGTCAAAGTAAGGCAACGGAAAACCGACTACCGATAAAATCGCAACGCACAATGGTGAATCCACCGGAGTGAATTCACAAATGTACGCCACATCAAATTTGTTAGTTATTAGCAAATGGCGTCTTTACTCAGTAGATTAGTTGAATGTCTAATTTACACCAAGGGGTCCAAAGTTTTTTTTAGAAGAGTTTTTATTTCAGACGATTTTTAAACTCCAAATTCTCACATCAAAAGTAGAGCATTGGGAACAACTGAGAGCGAGTTCTAAACCAGCGGCACAAAACTTTCGAACAACTCAAAAAAACAAAGAAATTCGACTGAATCGACCCCTACTCTAAGTTACGGTATGCTTTTATACGCATCAGCATAACCCAAGTCCAGACTGCGCTTCCACATACCACAAGACAAACACTCACAAACTATTTGACAGACACACGGAATTTCAATTCAGGCATACCTAAAATTATTCACGGCGTCAGTTTACGGATATGTCGATCAAAAACACACAAAGAATTCACACAGAACGAACGCAAGAAAAATAGAGAGAAAAGAAAAAACACGAAAAATGCTATAAAAAACGAGTTTTAGCGCGAAAAAATGGCGGGCGATTAAAAAATTACTCGGCGAAATCGACAGAAAATCCAAATCCACCACCATGAATGGGGAAACACACAGCGATAATAGAAGCAAATAAACCAGCGAACAATAATCCCATTAGCAAAAAGAGCACATAGTAAATGAACACAACGTTTATATCCAAAACGTAAGACGCACACGTATTGTTTATGCACAATGACAAAATGTCATAAGGAGGATAATCCATGACAAAATTAGGATACCGGTAAGGTGAATGAAATTATATTCTCACTGACTGTCAAGGAAATTATCAAACTACGGTACCGTTTTAAAGACACCTAGCGGAAATTCCATTAAAATGATAAAATACGCAACTCAAACTTTTTATTCAGCAAAAATCAAATGCATGTCCAGATTGCATATTTATAAAAACCAAAGCGAAACCCAATCAAAATTCAGTGAATCCATTGCCACATGTCAAACGCAACAGCCATTAATGACCCAAGACACTTTTTTTAATGAAATGAACCACTTTCGCTGCTACCACTCACTCTGCTACCAGAGTTGGAATAATTAAACCATGACTGTTAGTCCCATACGCACTGCACAAATCCACACCCCCGAAACAACCGAATTTTCAATCTAGTCAAAAATGAGTACACTTGTCACTGTATGGGTCCTTGTCTCGATGAGATCAGCGGACTGGGCTGCTCTCACAGCAAGCCAAGGGAGTAGGCATTTAAACATGAGATCATGTTTGTTGAGTTAGACTCAATTCTTTTAATTGCCTCTCATCTCAACACCAATCATCACCGCACCAACTAAACACCTTCCCGATCAAGTCCGGCCGCCTATTTTTATATTAACTTTGGATGCCCTATCTCCGGTTGTGCAAGTGGTGGAAAGCTTATACTTGTGGGGTATATAGGTGCAACCCCCCACTACCCCTCATGAATAAATGGGGCAGCGGCGACTCACTGTAAAGGGGGTCGCCGTATATGTGAAAAAAATTTGCGGCATTTTCACTGTCCTGCACAGGTCCAGCCCACAGTATAATTCTTACACTACGGCTTGAAAAAGGTGCGTTAGGCACCAATAACACCACATAAAAGTTATGCTAAGCGCTAATGACCTTCTCATATGACGCCAGTGCCATGGCGCTTATCCATCACTAATCGCGACACCTCAATATTTATTCCCTATCCCAAACCCTAAATTTTAAAAGGCACTTTTCACTTTTATTTTGTGACAAACTTGACACGCTGGTTCAGGGTGTTTTATAGAGGAATGTTAAAGGTGTCAAGTTGTGTAAAGAACTATACCCCAAAAATGCCTCCATTAGAAAATTTACTTGGGGTGAATTAAAATAAGAAAATTTTAAAAATTTTTGTTCCTGTGATGGCATAATTTTGACATCATAAAGTTCACCCCAAGTAAATTTTCTAACGGAGGCGTTTTTGACGTCAAGTTTTTTACGCAGCTTGAAACCTTACACCCCCCTCTTGAAAACATCGTAAACCAGCGTGTGAAGTGTGTAAGAAAGTAAAAGCAAAAAATGCATTTTAAAATTTGCAAAAGTTCGTTTTCTTATCTGCTGCTTAAGGGGTGGGTGTATGTTGAATGTTAGTGACAGAATGGCACCATGGCACTGGCGCCATTTGAGGTAGCCAAGTGGTGCCATGCCATGGCACCTATTTCCTGTGGCGTTATTGGCGCCTGACGCCCCTTTTTCAAGCCATAGCGTAAGAAATAAACTGGGGGTCGGACCTGTGCGGGACAGTGAAAACGCCGCAAATTTTTTTCACATATACGGCAACCCCCTCTTTAGTGAATCGCCGCTGCCCCATTTATTCATGAGGGGTAGTGGGGGGTTGCACCTATATACTGCACAAGTAAATATTAGCTTTCTACCCCTCCCACAACCAGAGATAGGGCATGTGAAGTGAAAATAAAAATAGAGGGCCGGACTTGATCGGGAAGGTGTTTATATTCCAGTGTACTCGGTAAAATTGTGTTGGAATCAACTTTTTGTCTCTCAATCGGAAATGCAGAAATGCACAGTTCATACTAGACCAACAGTCACGGCATCAACACCCCAAAATTGCAGCAAAAGTCAACCACTAATCTCATGTGTCCTCAGTAACCACTGACCATTTATGCACTACGACATGTAACAACAGCGTCACTCTTTTTCTAGCCAATTAAAAATACAAAACTTTACTCTTTTAATTCTACGCGATCTAGACTACATGCAAAATTGTTCTTTTTAGCCAACTAGTGTAAAATAATACGGAACTTGTTGAAGTGACTTGTGAACCAGCTCCTATTCCTAACCGAGGAAGAGGACAAATGTGAACAAGTGTAAGTTGACGTGAAGCGTCGTCTCTAGTTGACGTTCCGTTATTTTATCAAATGTGATTAGTTGAGTTGAAGTGAATTGACGTGAGTTAGTGTGAAGCAAATTTAGATTGTTTACCAAAGGTTTTGACGAACGTTTTTATTTAGACAATTAAATACAAAGAAATAAATGTAAATAAAATATATATAAAAATATACGTAAACAAAGGAATTAATTTACAACTAAATTAATTACTTACATAAAACGTAAAAGAAGCTCTAATTACCGGAGAAATAAGGTAATTTAAAGAAGGCACTTAATTACGACAAAAGGCGAGAATTAAGTGGCGCGGTTGTGAATAAAGCACCTCAAACAGCGCAGGTGTGAAATAAAGCACTGAGGTGACTTAAAGCACCAAGCGTTAAACTTAGCACCAAAAACAAGCGACTTAATAAAGTGACTACGGCGCTTATTTAGATCCTAGGAAGAGATTCGTGTGAAGTTGACGAGGTTGCAAACACTGCCGATTTTAGCTGTGAAATCGGCTTTTAAGGGCCAGACCAATGGCAATTGGTTTGGCGCCAATCGGTCGGCTCTAATCTCCGATTTTTACCCAACATTTCCAATTGTGAAAGTTCAATCCTTGCCCGCTCGCTTCTCCGATGAAAAGCGAGCTAAACTGGCAAGATAGTGAAAATGTGAGACAAGCCAGACAGCATTTCAAATGGCGCGCGGGCCCGGCCCCTCACTCGGGGCGGGCCCGCCGCTTAACATAAACATGACGGCGTATTTGCGTGCTGCTTGTCAAGGAAATGTGGCGGAATGTGAGCAATGACTAAGATCTAAATATGTGAACGATGTGAAGCGCACGTTGTAAACAACATCGCTTGAGATATTAAATGGCGAATGTGAAGATGTTAAGTAAAGGAATGTGAATAAAAATGGAATCGTAATAGATTGAATTAATTAAATATAAAAGCGAACATAAGAACGTCAACTTAAATATTAAAGATTTTAACATTTTACGATAATGTTACACACTCCCAAAACTAGAATAAAAATTAAATTTAATTTAATTTTATCTCAGCCAATCTCGGCAAATTGATGTGAAACAAAATCAAAATCAAACGCCTGTGATACTCTCATCACTCCTGTGGTAGCAGATCGTCGGCGTCTTCGACGCCGGCATTTTCCCGGCCCTCCTCATGATGCTCGTCCATGGGTTCGACGGCATCCTCCTCAGGCTGGCTGCCTTCCCCGTGTCCGGGCGCCTGGTCTTCTGGGGCCCCCGCTGGTCTTCCCGGCCAGTTGGGGAGCTTCTCAGATTCCTCGGCGAGCCTCTTGAAGGCTTGTCGGAGCGCGTCGGTCTCGTCGACGATCGTCTTCGACGGCTCGGTGGGCTGCCATTGCTCCGATGCTGCAAGCGGTTGGCTTGATAGCAAGGGGACATGGGAGGTTGTGAATGAGGTCGTATACTGTGAAGTGATTGAGTTGAATTGGTCAAATGGTACGGTGGGGGATCTAGTTCTTGATCGTGACTTTCTTCCATCTCTCCGAGCTCTATGTTGGACTGTGAAGGTGTTTGTCTGAGGAAGGTCACAGATCTTTTTAGATCGTTTAACTTTTGATTTGACCAGTTTTTGATTGATGTTATTGAATTTGTGAAAAGTTTGGGGTATAAAGGAAAATGTTTGGTGTGACAATTTCTGCTCACCTGGGAGCCCTGCGACTCCAGCGAATCTCTTGAGTCGCTTTTGCAAGGGCTCGCGGTCAGGGATCGCGTCTTCCATTGTGACTTCCGTTGTGACAGGCTCGGTGACTGTGAGTCTGGCGTTTGGTGACGAGCTCTGCGGTTGTGACTCGCAGGAGGGTGCAGGTTTTGTGACCCGGCGCGCCCCCGTCTCCATTTCGATTTCTTCGGCGCGTTCGGTACTATAACCGATCGGGGGATCCGATCTAGGCTGTACCGTGCGTCCTGAAAGCCGTTTGAATGGAGAAACTCGTTTGAGGGGTGTGACAAACTTTGAAGGTAACTGTGACGAACTTGACGATTGTGACGATTGTGTGACGATTTGGTTTGACAAAGCGGGTTTGTTGAAACCGCTTGTCGGCTTCTTCTGGCGGTTACGTCGCCGTCGCTTACCGATTTTTCCTTGTTGAACGGGCGGGGCTCCCATTTGTTTGGGTTTCTGTCCTTTCTGCCCTTTCTTCGGAAAAAGCCCTTGATGTCTGGCAGCATACCCCTGCCGGTTACGAGCCGCCACTGCATGTAAACATAACCAATATACCCAATACAAGCAATTGTGATAATAATGAGTATAATGTTCACAGCTGTTTGAAGTGGCCCAGTAAGTAACGTGTCTAATGCAGACGCACCACCTGTGACACTACCGTGAATGATGTGACCCAATTCTTTTCCTACACCTTCAAAATATGCACCAACCCCTTGGCCGATGCCAGCAATATATGCTTGCACTGCTTTAGGATCGTTGGACTTTGTTGCAATATAATCGACTGAACGTGTGACTTGTTGTTCGAGTCGTTGCAAATTTTGAAAGTGATGATGTGCAGCCATGATACTGAATGCAATGTCAGTCATGCTTACACCTGGTGACCCGGAAACATTTAGTGTGAATGGTTTCCACGAGCCAGCCCAAATTAATTCGATTGGGAGTTTTGTGACGTGCAAATTCGTTGGTCCATTTTCGTTGGCCCATGAATTATCATTTAATTGATAATATTTGTGATCTTTCATGAGACAATGATCTATTGGTGAATGTGTGATCAGATCATTGGTGCCAGGAGCTACGAACATAATATGTGGGTGATTTGTGACTTTGACCGGCAGAAATTTATAACAAGTATTGTTATATTCGTGTTGAAAATAAATAATTTCTGCTGTGACTGGTTTACAATCCCAGAACATTAATATATCTCCATGCCATTCAGCATAGAGATTTTGACGTCCTAGCAATGCTCGCAAGCCAAGTGTGGGATTGAATGTGACAATTGCATGAATTATATCTAGTTGGGTCTGACGGATGTGACATAATTGTTGCCAGATAGATCCAAATTGTTTTTGTTCTAGATGTGCAATTTTGTCAACTTCGTATTGTTGACGGGCTGTGAGCAAGTGAAACACACCAACATCAAGATTTGGTGCAAGTTTGAAATGAAGAGGAGCTTTTTCGGTTTCAGTTTTTTTCAATTTCTTAAGTTGATATCGAAGAAATTGAATGAATGCCGAACCCTGGTCAATATATTTTGCGTCTTTTGGCACGCATTCTGCATTATTTGGGAATTGTTGTGATCTCCATGTGACAGAAAATGCAGCTTGCAATTTTTCCACTATGTAGTGATTTTGTGAATATTGCGCATTAAATTGACCAATCTCTTGGAATGCACACTGCTTGTTAAATGCGGTAGCATTCCATAAAGAGACGCCATTGTCGCTGTCATAACAATAGCCGGCTTGTGGGTTGCAATGTGACAAATCTTGAATTTCGGAAACTATTTTCTTTCCGTCAAGACTTGCAACCACACCTTCCTCTATGTGAAAGTTCATTACTGTGTTACTCAGATTGTGACAAAAGTAACAATAATCGATGTGAAGTGATTTGTTAGTGCTCCACAATGCATGACCGATTTTTATTAAGGGTTCGCCTTTCCAAGTTTTATTTTGGTAGGCGATCATGCAATCGTAGGTTGTGACTCTGTGGTTTTTAATGATTTCTGGTGGCAGCATAGCTTTTCCGCCCACCAGGCTCATATACGTGACTATAGTATGCTCTTGTTGAAAGCATCTATAAATTGGTGTCGTTTGCGGCTGAACACGCAATGTCCATATGGATACCACAATATCCTCTATGGCTGTAACTTGAGGAAAGTGACATGTTACTTTTTCCGGAAGTTGAATTGCGTGACCAGTGCGTGTTTTATGGCACAGATTGAAAGTTTTGTGATATTGATCTGTCCATGTGAGTGCGTTGGCTAATTTTGATTGTATTAGCAACGAAAGTGCCATTAAATGCGACACGTTTCCCCAGAACGAATATGTGCCAGTGTAGCGACATGTTCGACGTGGGTTTGCGCGTCTTGCATCTTGCTGTGAAGATTGTGATTGTTGATGTGATTGATCTGTTTGTGAATCATCACCCTTATCAGGTGAAGGTTGTGACTTATCATCATCTTTTACTTCAGTGTCGATTTTATATTCAACACCGTCCTCTGTGTCGACTTCCAGAGGCACTAGGTTAGATGGAGATCTACGTGTGCGACGACCGTTGCTTGACAATACTGTGACTGCACGTATTTTGCCATCGCTTGACACGTGTATTTCGTGAACGCGGCCCATTTGCCACATGCCGCGTGGTTGTTTATCATCTGTGATTAACACCACTTGGCCACGTTTGGGAGCTTTGTTGATTGTGCCTCTTTTCAAGCGTTGATTTTTTGCTCGATCTTTGAGTAGGTCAATGTATTGACGTGACCACTCATACCAAAGCACTTCCCGATTGTGACGAATTTGGTCCCAAAGTAATGTGATGTCATCTCTGTCCTTTTCAGGCACAGAATTGAGTGCAATTTCGTCAATGCAGTTGACGTCATTGACACGTGGGGGTGTGAGTGTGTAGGTTTTTTCAATTTGTGAGGGTGTGAGGTTGAAAGATCCATCCGTCATTCTTTCCCATTCCTCTTTTGGAATTTTTCGCATGGGTTCAATCGTGGTGGAATCGAGTTCCAACTCACGTTTTTCATCCATGTAACATGGTGGTGGGGTGCCCCAAAGAAAATGTATTGGGCGCAGTATCGCTGCACCAATGTCTGTGTTTGACAAGTATGACAATGGTCGCGTATTGACGGAGAATTCGACGTCAAGCATGACTGTGAGAAATTCATGCCATGTGAGACAACGTCGACCGCATGCCTTTTTGAGCAAGCGTTTGACTAAGCCTACCATGCGTTCGTACACGCCGCCCTGCCATGGACTATTGGCTGTGATAAAATGCCATTTTACGTCCGGTAGCATTTTGACGCAATTTTTGAATGCTGGGGCATTGTCGGACCAAATCGTGTCCGGCATGCCTCGACGTGAAATAAAACGATTTAGAGCCATAACTGTGTCGGCTGTCGAGACACTATTAGTTGACTCTAAATGAATGGCGCGTGTACTGAAGCATGTTAGCAACAAAATGTGTTGACTGTGACGGGTTCCGTTCTGTGAATAAACTAACGGTCCCATATAATCAATGCCAATATGTTGAAATGGCTTGATTTGTGATTGAGTTCGAGTGACAGGTAATGTGTGAAAATCAGGTAACGTGAATGGACCTCCTTCCGCTTTGCGGCATGTGACACATTTACGCAAAATTTTTGCAACTACCTGCTTGGCACTTGACAACCAGCAGTGTTCGCGTAAATCTGCCAAAGTGTGAAGCATGCCACTGTGACCAGCAAGCTCATGAAAATGAGTAACCACTAGCGTTGTTAACCACCCGGTCTTTGGCAGGTAGTAAAACAACGAAGGGTTTCGGTGTTCTTTGTGAGATACACGCATGACACAATATAATAAATTATTCCACGCGTCCCATTTGAGCATGTGGTGTTTGCCAAGTTGCGCTTGTGAAATGCAACTGGCACATTCCTCTGCCTGTGAAATGCGCAATACATGTTTAAATGCTTCGTTTAAATCAGCTTGTGTGATGGGTTTTGATAAACATTCGCTTTCGCGCTTTGCAGCTTTGTGCATGGAGCGATTTAGCCAATATGTTTTGACACGAAGCAGGTATACGACAGTACGCAACAATTTTGACAGTGTTGAAAATCGTCGAATGTCGATTTCGAATGGATTTGAAGGGATGTGACGTTGTCGACTTTCGACAAACGGATTTTGAGGAGTGATATTTTGTGACAAATTGGGGTCCAAATTGACAGGTACTTGCTGTGCAAGAGCATTAGCTGGTTGTGAATCAGGTTGTGAAACAGGCTGTGAAGTTACTGCTCCAGCATATAAAGGCCGACTGATGTGAGTGTCGCCTTTCGCAAGTTCTTCTGTGACAGGTTGTGCTTGATATTGCGAAATGTCAAGCATGGTTGACGTGAGAGGTTCAGCTAAAAATGTGGGTCCGGTGAACCACATTGTTTCGATCATTAATTGATCAAAAGTACAACCCCGTGACGCGATGTCGGCTGGGTTGTCTTTTGTAGCAACCTTGCAAATTTGAATGCAATGTTTTGACATTAGTGAATGGATTTTTGTGACCCGATTGTTGACAAAAGTAGCCAGCGGCTTTGCTGTATACAGCCAACCGATGACAACTGTACTATCGGTCCAGAGGAAATTACTGTGAATTTTCCATCCACCCAGCTCAACGAGTTCGTGATGTAAATAATCGATGAGCTGTGCACCAATTGTGACACCTAGCAATTCCAAGCGTGTGATTGTGAGAGGTTGACCTTGTTTTGACGGAAGTGGGGCTAGTTTTGTGCGAGCTGTGAGAAAACCACTAAAATATCGGTCATCTTCATAACCATATTCGTCAGGTGAAATCGCTTTTTGATGCAAATAAGCGCAAACGGCGTATCCATCTTTTGAGGCATCGCAAAACACATGTAATTCTAATGGTCGTGTGACGGCTTTGACATCGATGCCAAAAGAGTGAAATGAGCGCGGGAATTTGATTTGACTTATGGACGAGAGATGTCGTTTTAAATCGTCCAGTAAGTCATCCGCCTCTGGGTCTTCGATGAGTTCATCCCAGGTTGTGATATTGCACCTTTGAATTATTTGTGACACGCGAAATTTCAACCGAAATAACGCGGGTGCTGTGACGCCAATAGGATCGTATGTTGAAGCTAGCAATTTGTTTAAATTGCGGCGTGTGGCTGTGACAATGAGCGTGAAATCTTTTTTGGGAGCTGGCACTGCAATGGTGTCTTCAATGTGATCGTAAACGAGACCCATTACTTTGATATATTGTGACTTTTTCGGGTTGAGGTCATCAGGTTTGATTTTTTCCGAGACCATAGGCGAATTTGTCATCCATTCGCGCATGTTGAAATTTGCTCTGGCAAAAACAGCTTTAATTAAACGATAGAGCTGTATTGCATATTTATCATCATCTACGCTGATAACTAAATTATCAACGTAAATGCTGTTGAGCAACAGCTCCAGTTTCATTTGTTCATTGGTCTCAGCGGGATGCATGTGAGCTAATTCCTCTTCTAGGTGATATTTGATGACAGTTGACAAAATGGATGGACTGCATGTGAGACCAAACAGCACCCTTGTGAATTGCATCATTTGAATATTGTCTTCATGAGATGGAATGGTGTCATCACGCAGCCAGTAAAATTTTGTGAAAGCGCGTGATTTTGGGTGAAGAGCAATTTGTAAAAATGCTTTTTCAATATCTGCTAATAACACCACTTTTCCGGCTCTGAAGCGAAGCATTAATCCGAGCGCCAGTGGTGTGAGAACTGGGCCTCGAAATAAGCAATTATTGAGACTTGGCTTGCCTGCAGAACCATCATACACTATTCGACATGTTGTCGATCTGCCAGGTGTGAGGACAGGTTGGTGAGGTAAGATGTGTTCTTGCAAACCATCTTGTGAACCATAGACGGGTTCGATGACCCCCTTGTGAAGTTGATCTGAGATGACTTTCGCATATGTAGCGAATAAATCGGGATCTTTTCGAAACCGTTTCAACAGTGACAGAAAGCGACGAAATGCTTCTGCATTGTTGGTTGGCAATTCTTGAATGGTTGATTTGAATGGCCAATCCACGCTATAGCGACCAGTTTCTGGATCGAGAGTAATTGATTCCAGAATTAACTGTTCAGCTATATCGTCATCATGTGATAAGGGATCATCTGTGATACCTATTGACTCGAGACTGTGAAATTGAAATAATGTCTCTTCCAACAGCAACAGCTGATGAAGCATGTGAACTGCATGAAACCATGAATTGATGTGGGGAAATGTCGGGTGTTGTGACAAATGATTGTGAGGAAGCATTTCCACCTAACATCAACCCAAGTATTGATTCGACTATGATCAATCCAGATGGGAGTTCGATTTCTGTTGGTCGAATGTCGAACTTCCAATAATAGTCTTGACCAATGACTACATCTGGTTGACATAGTTTGTGACAAAACTCATCAGTCATTTCGGTCAATTCAAGCGGTTCCGCGAATTGTTCTTGTGCATGTTCACCGTACACAATGTAAATGACTGTTTTGTCGTCTTGTGACAAAGGAGGTGGGCATGCATATGTTGCCAAATTATCCACTGCACGTAAAGTGAGCGGAATTTGTAACATATTGCCCTTATTGTCGACGTGTTTGTAAATAGGCATGACAGCCTCGACCAAAAACGTATTGACTGTGACAGGCGTTTTTGTTGCAAACACGTTCATTTGAAGAACAACATCTCCTTTGTTTTCAAAGTTATACTCATTTGCCACGGATGCTTTAATGTATGAATATTCGCATCCAGTGTCAAAGAATATTAACAAAGGGTCTGTGACTCGATTTAATTCAGCGTCTTTATTAATTAATGAAGCCTGGGCCACTTGCAAACGAACAATAGGTGCAAAATCGAACTCACATTCTTGTTCGGCTTGCTGCCTGGTAGCGGTGTTGGGGTTACCGTAACCCGCCTGTGCGCTCAGCACCTCCACCGTGGGCCTGTGACTAGGTTGTAGTGGCACCGACGATGACATTTGGTTCGGGTTGAGGTGTGGGTACACCTCGTACCGTTTTTGCTGGAAGCCGCGGATTTTGGCTTCGACGGTCTCCATATCTGTGCCTTCCTGGATGAGGTTGGCACGGAGCGTCGTCCACAGCTCGTTTTCGCTGTGATACTTGCGGGCTTCCTCCTGAGCTTTCGCCTGTTGTGCGTTAGCGGGCCTCGGCCATTCGCCCATGTCGAGCGGGCCGTCCATGTCCAGCTGGTACAGCATATTCTGTCTCCACCGGAAATCGTTTTCGTCCGGTGGGATGACACACACGCTCATCGGTTCCGTGTGTGAAGGCGGATACGATGGCGGTGCATGTGACGACGCCGCACCCGTTGTGATTACCTGAGCGTTGACAAAATTAGCGCTCGTTGCTTTGACAAAGGCTTTATTTTGTGAATTGTTTACCTGACGCCTGGCGGGTGCCTGTCTGGTAGGACAGAACGCCCCGTGATGCTGACCAATCTGGCGACAGTAGTAGCAACTCAGTTGTTGAGTGCACTGTGCCGCTTGATGGCCTCTGCGCGTGCAGCGCGTGCACACATCGCCCAAAGTTCGCAACCGTTCAGTGCGCTCTCTCGGTGTGACGTATTGAGGGCAGTCGGTTGTGTAGTGCTCTTTGATGCCGCAGAACAAGCACTCGAATTTCGGCTTGCGATAGTCAGCAGCAGGTTGTGAGGACTGCTTTTGACTAATCGCTCCGATCGCCGGAGTTCTGGGAGGTTGAGTGGAATTTTTATTTTTTCCTTGTGATTTACCAACGTTAGCATTGGTACCAGCAAAAGCAACCGTATTGTGAATAGGTTTTTGTTTTGAAAAGGTATTTTGTGATTTATTTCCTTTTTTCTTTTGCTGTTGCCAACCACCTCCATTTTGTGGCTTTTTGACCGATGAATTTTGTGATTTCTGAACAACAGTTGAAGATTGTGAACTTTGTTGTTCAGTTTTCATCGCATCTAACCGAGCACGAGCGATGGTAGTTAATGCATCAACAAACCTGACGACTGTGAGTTCGGTGTCGCCGGTTACAGCGGTGCGCATCGAATTCCGGTGTTCTTCTGTGACGGCAAGAACAATATTATCGGGAAGATAACCACGAATTATTCTTAACACTGCACCAGAATCGACACTTTCACCCCTTTCTTTAAGTTGATTGAGAGTTGACAAAAGGGTTCTTGTGAAATTTGTGAGAGAGGCTCCTCTTGACGAAGGTTTTTCAAGTGAATACAATTTATCCCAAAGGGCTGCTTGTACCCGATGCGTTTCACCAAAGTTTGATTGTAACATGGTGACCGCTGTGATGTAATCTCGACCATCACCTTTTAATCCGGCCAGCAGTTCTGCTGCTGGACCGGTAAGGCTGAGCTTGAGGTATGTATATTTCATACCCATTGACAAATTAGCTCGGTCGTGAATTTGAGCTCGAAAAATCTCCCACCAAGCTGCCCATTCTAACGGATCACCGTTATATTTAGCAAGCTCGATTTTAGGTAACTTTAACAAAGTTTCCGGTTGTGAAGGTTGAGAACTACTTCCCATATTGACATTGTTGTAAGGGGGTTGTGAAAGGGGTTGAGTAGTTAAATCAACAGTGGACTGACCTTTCAAGGAAAGTATCAACCTTTCCGCGGATTTGATGTGCGCTTGGGCGGACGCAATCCTTGATTCCAGCTCATCCATGAGCATCATCGCGTTGTTCAAGCCCGAGTAGAGCGCACGCTCCAATTTTGCGTTGGCGCTCTTTATCTCCTCGGCCACTCCGTCTTCGTCTCTGTCTAGGCTTGTGATGTAATCTTGGACAGTAGTTGTGAATTTGTCCATAGCCGTAGACAGGTCCGAGCGTTTCATCTCGGCTTGGTAGCCGTAGGCTTGAAGTAATTCTAATACTTCCTCCGCCGCGCGTATGTTGACGGCGGCGGGTTGTGACTCGTCTTTGACGATTTTAGGAATCGGTTTGGATGTGAAACGCAGCACTCCGTTGCGCACTCCAGTCAGCGCCCGGCTATGTTGAGTCAACGGATGAGCTGTGTCGAACTCATCAACGTTGCTCGCAGGCATAGCTGCGGCGGCGGCGGCGCCTCGCTGAGCGCGGATGCGTTCGTCGGCCATAGCAAAGTTCGATCGATTCATTGCTTATTAGCAAAGTGGTAGCTAGCTGTGAACGAAATAAAATAATAAAAAATAAATATTTCGTTACTTGTGACTTGTACTTGTAAAATCGTAAGTATTTATGCACGCGCTACTAACGATTTTGCGTCCAAAACCGTATTACCGTAACCTCGTGCGTGTGACTCAGGCTGTGAAAAACAATTTCCAATGAAATTTCGCGCGAGACGACTTAATTAGAGTGACCAATTAGTTTTAATTAGTCACCCTGCTCGCTGCGCCATGTAAAATAATACGGAACTTGTTGAAGTGACTTGTGAACCAGCTCCTATTCCTAACCGAGGAAGAGGACAAATGTGAACAAGTGTAAGTTGACGTGAAGCGTCGTCTCTAGTTGACGTTCCGTTATTTTATCAAATGTGATTAGTTGAGTTGAAGTGAATTGACGTGAGTTAGTGTGAAGCAAATTTAGATTGTTTACCAAAGGTTTTGACGAACGTTTTTATTTAGACAATTAAATACAAAGAAATAAATGTAAATAAAATATATATAAAAATATACGTAAACAAAGGAATTAATTTACAACTAAATTAATTACTTACATAAAACGTAAAAGAAGCTCTAATTACCGGAGAAATAAGGCAATTTAAAGAAGGCACTTAATTACGACAAAAGGCGAGAATTAAGTGGCGCGGTTGTGAATAAAGCACCTCAAACAGCGCAGGTGTGAAATAAAGCACTGAGGTGACTTAAAGCACCAAGCGTTAAACTTAGCACCAAAAACAAGCGACTTAATAAAGTGACTACGGCGCTTATTTAGATCCTAGGAAGAGATTCGTGTGAAGTTGACGAGGTTGCAAACACTGCCGATTTTAGCTGTGAAATCGGCTTTTAAGGGCCAGACCGATGGCGATTGGTTTGGCGCCAATCGGTCGGCTCTAATCTCCGATTTTTACCCAACATTTCCAATTGTGAAAGTTCAATCCTTGCCCGCTCGCTTCTCCGATGAAAAGCGAGCTAAACTGGCAAGATAGTGAAAATGTGAGACAAGCCAGACAGCATTTCAAATGGCGCGCGGGCCCGGCCCCTCACTCGGGGCGGGCCCGCCGCTTAACATAAACATGACGGCGTATTTGCGTGCTGCTTGTCAAGGAAATGTGGCGGAATGTGAGCAATGACTAAGATCTAAATATGTGAACGATGTGAAGCGCACGTTGTAAACAACATCGCTTGAGATATTAAATGGCGAATGTGAAGATGTTAAGTAAAGGAATGTGAATAAAAATGGAATTGTAATAGATTGAATTAATTAAATATAAAAGCGAACATAAGAACGTCAACTTAAATATTAAAGATTTTAACATTTTACGATAATGTTACACAACTAGCATAAATTTGTTGCCACACCACTTTTCAAAACTTTTCCACATCTACAAAAAATACTTTTGGGTAGATAAAAATATTGGAAATACACCTATTTACATCACAGCGCCAACTTTGTGTCAGATCCTCAATACCTCCACTCTATCCTTCCTTGGCCAAATAGACACACAAAACCAAAGTGGGGGGCACCGGAAAAACGAAATAAACGTTGCGCTGCCAACGTAGCACCATCGTGTAGACACAACCGCGAAAACATCAACGCCACGTTCGCCCACCAAATCGCCCAAAACCAACGTCGAAGTAGAACTGGAATGTTTAATTATTATAAGCTCAGAAATGTAAACAAACACCTACATGAATTCATTAGATGAAATGTATATACTTTTTAAATTTAAATTTTCAGAATTTTAAAAATTTTGGACACCCAATTTTACTCACAAACTCCACCAGCCATACATTTTACCTCCTGGCTAAAATGGTTAAAAACAACAAAATACCAACAAGAATCCCTTTAGATTTTCAAAACTGTTTGGTTAAAACTAAACAAAATCAACAAAGACACAACTAATTAAAATCCCATTTAACTTGTGTGTGTTTTTTCAACTCAAACCTTCAAATTTAGTAAATATCTTTTTATTTTAGAAAAACTTTTGAGAACACTGGAAAAACACAGTTTTAAGTGAAATTAACAACGTTTAAATTTCTAAAAAGATTTTTGAAACTGGTAAAATAACAAACGAAATTTTAATAACAAAAATTCAACGAATACACATTTTTTGAAAACAAAAAAAAAAAATCCTGTACACCTAAAATTACCATTACTCCGCATCCATCTCCTCAAGCTCCTGTTCCACTGGCAAAGTTGGAGTCGCTGGCGGTGGCGGAGACTGCTCCTCCCGTGGTCCCTCCTCAACTGCGCGCTGCGGCGACCCACCCACCACAACAACCTGAACAGGCTGTTGCGCGACCACTTCCGGCACTACCTGTCCCTCCTGCATGGCTTCAACTTCCTCTACTTCTTCTTGAATGGCATCCAGCTCCCTTAGAGCCTGTTGTTCCGGGTTCATGGCCTGCTGCTGCCGCTCCGCATCCAACTCTTGATTCAAGTTGCCCGCCATTTGAATCAACTGGTCCAATTTTTCCCCTATGACGGCAGAGTGATCTTCCTCGGCATCTGGCAAATCTTGCCGCTGGCCTTCCGGTTCCGGCTGTGCGCTCTGTTCTTGTTCTGTTTCCATTGGTTCTGGCTGCTCCTGCTCTGATTCCGAGTTCGAGTCAGTTTCACTTGATCCCGACGATGACGATGATGATCCCAAGGATTCAGAGGAGGAAAACAACCGTGATGCCGCCGATTCAGCAACAACATTACCCTCCAGCGGCGCCTCCTGCTGCTCCACGTGCTCTTCTTCCGGTGCCACCATCTGCACGTCCAGGGAAACGGGAGCGGGCTGTGGTGATCTGGGGGACACATGTTGCTCGTCCATCTCCAGAGCCACTTCCAGCGGCGGAACTACTTGCACTGGCGGAGTGGGGCGCCCAATGTTGTCTGGAGCCCTCCCCCAATGCAGCATGAACCTAGCCAACGGCTTGCTCTCCCACAGCCTCTGCTCGTTGTACGCAAACACGCGCCCCTGTCTCATTTCCCACGCCACAAAACGCCAAAGAAATTCATGATCACGACTCTCGTCGTTTTGGCTCGAGACGTGGCCACATTGCACCGCTCCAGCATCGCCAAGAAACGGACCCTGTCCATGACGTGGCGCTCTTGCTGCAACAGATGTCCAGTACTGTCCACTCGCGGCACACTGCCCCTCACACAAGACACAATCACCATGTGCGCTTTGCGGGCTTGTGCGCGGTCAGCTGTAATGACCTTTTTCCGCCAAAACGCTGGGGTCACCAAATAGTCTGGGAACCCCTCACCCCCCAGCCACTGCGCCCAGTTCACCTGCACCAACGCGTCAATCACCATTCTCTCCTGCATGGAATAGAAACACACGATCAGCAGCGAGTCTGCATTTTCTAAGTTCTTCCACGGAACATCCTCCATGCCATTGTTGTACAGCGCCAAAACGACAAACTGCTGCACCAAGCGCACAACAATGCTTGCTTCCAGCAGGTTCTTAATTGACACACCCTCACTTACTTCAAAGGCCATGTGCACCAGCACAGAAGACAAAGGCACCTGGTCAGCACCACAGGGCATGAGTGGCAAATTATCCGCCCATGAACTGTACTCATGGAACGCGCGCAGTTGGCCGTCGTACGCAGTGACAGAATTCGCTTGAATCAAAGCGTCGTGGCCTCGGAAAACAGTCTCGAGCTTCAAAACCGGACACAATTCAACCTCCACCAACCTGTTGATCAACGATGGATCAGGTTTCATGATCGGAGCGATCCATGAATGCAGCCTGACCATTCGCGTCAACTGCTTACTGTCACCAAACAAAAGCACCAAGCCATTGTGGGGCAATCGTGCATTCGAAACAGCGCCAAAAACAGCGGTCTCGTCTGCCAAAGACGCTTCATCCACAAACACCGCAGCGTATTTCAAAACTTGCAACCGCTTATTGCGCAATGAATCCAGTGTCACATGGATTTGACCCGGCTGCAGCACGTTCAGCACCACCTTATGCAATTTGGTAGCCACCTTAACTAAGCGTCGCATTTCTTGCTTGAAAATTTTGCCCCAAGTTTGATTTTTGTCGACAAAGCCAGCCGTGGCCCCCCACGCTTCCACTCCCTCCTCTTGACCATCGTCCAGCGGCACCAAATCATCCTCGCCGTCTTCATCGATGGACACGCGGACAAAAGGCAGTTGCGCTCTAATCGCTTCCATGATATTGGCGGGATGCTGGTTGTTGGGCACAATTTCAATCAACGTGTTGCAAATGTTGCGCCGACTGGTAAAATGCTCGTGGGCAGTTTTCCAGTGGTCACTCATGCAAACTACATGATTGGGCATAGTTTGCGCGATCACATGCAACAGCGGCAGCTGCTGGAGCGTCATATCGGCGTATCGATCATCGACGTCCAACAATGGACTCAACACGCAAATAGCAAACGCAGCGCGCACCTTGCAAAAACGCAAATAGCCTGGGCGTCTGGAAATTTGGCATATTTTACATCGCCGTCCACCTTTCTCTGCAGCTCAACGAAAATCGCACGACCGTTTCCAAATCTGGGAAACCAATATCCTCCAGACTTTGCAACAATCGCCTAGCAGACTCATCCGCGGCCGAATTCACACTGCAAGTAATCATTGTGGAGTGGAAAAGCGCATTTTGGTTTGCATCAGAGGGCAGTTCCCTCTTCAGCGGGTTCGGCGGGCCATTTTTCTCGGTAAACTTATACGCGACCGCGTACGCACACTGACTTTGAACAGTCATTTTGCCTGAACCAAACAGCGAGTCACACATCAACCACAGCGGCGTTTGCTTGCGCACAGACTCAACAACCACGGCAATTACCTGCCCCTGCCCCTCCTGCGGGCGAAAATTACCTACTTGCACTTGCAGCAAATCTTCACACGTGCCATCACACACCGCCGTGTACAAACCGACCGAATCAACACGATTGAGCGTTGTGTTCCACTCGGTTTCTACTTCAGTCAACTTTTTGTGCAGCACCACAGCCAGTTTAACTTGGTCGTGCACACTGAGCACTCCGGTCTCACTGACGGTTTGCACATATCCATTTGGCCCCATTGCACACAACCTTTCTAAAGCTTCCATGCGCCTGTTGTAACTGGGCGACAAGGCAGAACCATGTAGTCGCAATTTGGCAAAAGGTGTGGCAACAACGCTTGCGGCATCAAAACGTCCGGCTTGGTGACCAATACTACCGCATCCGCGCTGACGTCCGAGCTGACCGTGCGCAAATTCACTTGCGGGTGGCCGGTCATGGGGCGATTGCCCCCCCTGAGGATCAGCTTCAACAATCTGCAGTGACGACATGGGCAACGTGTAGTTCAACATGTAGCCTTGCACCTTATTTACATGCCACTCGGCCGTGTCGCATAACGCAACATTCGGGTTCAAATGCACGTGCTCCCATCTGATTATCGCAATTATGCCAGATTGCGGGGCATTTTGCCAAGTTACCTGCATGCGCACCGCCTTCGCCCTAGTCGCAGTGTACTGCAAATGCGCTTCTTGACACATGTTAGCGGCAGCGAACAAAATTGCGCGGAGCATCAACTGCGAAGTGAGTTCACATCTGTCCATCTCGCCCTTCCACTCCATGGCGTTGAAAATCTGCTGCGCCAAATAAATGCGCACACTGTACACATGACCCCAATAAAAATTATTGACTTTGTTTGCATCGTCAAATGCATGATATTCTACATGCGCTACAGCGAGCTGTCCGGTGTGCAGGTGTATGTCACTCGGCATGACATTTTGCACAGTGCGTGAAAACTAATCTCTCAGGGCCCGGATCCCTTTTGTCAGCTCCGCTCAATGGAGGTGCGCTAATGTAACGAGAAGGGGTGAACGCAATTCTTTAACGCAAATACCTCCACTGGGCCGGATAAGCGTGATATCCTTCGCAAACTTCTTGATTTTGCGGTCAATTTTCCACCACTGGATCGTCGGTGGGGAGGTCAGATTGGCCTTGAGAAACAATGACGGCAGGTCGAGCCAAGAACAAAGGCATCTGAGCTTTGTTTTTTGAAATGGTGACACCGCGCAATTCCCAATACTTTGGATCGCAGCTAACCCTACTTATGCCGGTCGCGGCAAAGTGCATGCCGTGGCGGACAAGCGGCAGAAACATTTTGTACTGGGCGTTAGCTTTGCACTGTTCCCTCAAAATTTTTGCCACAGACTGTTTGCGCGCGCGTTCCGCTCTGTTGTTTGAATAGGTGAAAAACGGATACACCCTTTCCGCATCGTCCCATTCCAAATAACTTTCCAAAAGTGCTTGCGAATCGTGATCAAAACAAACGTGACACTGATAACTGGTAGGCTGCTGCTCGTTTCCGGTGTGAACTTGATCCACTCATCCCGACAACTTTTCGTTGATGACAAATTCGGCGCAAATCGGTCAACCGCCACGAGGAGGATTGTATGGCAGCGGCGGAATAGTGTCACCTCCAAGTTTACCGTAGGTGGTCCACTGCTTGAGCGGCGCCTTGGCCATGCGCCCGCCGCGATAAGAACTAGAACTAGCACTATAACCACCAGCTGGCATGTTTGAGCAACTCATCTTTCACTCGTTCACAATTTAAAGTAGAGAATTGGAAAACACAACTTATGTAGCTACTTAAATGTGTCACTCAGAATGTCGGCACCTCGATGCATGAAGGTCTGAGCAACACCCTAGCTGAAAAAGTTGTGAACTATTTTTAATGCACCACGTTTAACACGTTGCACCAAAAATAATTTTTATTTTGTTGCGAAGTGAATAGAAATGAGGGAATTAGAATGAAATAGGGAAAAGAATGAATAACTGGCAAACTGGCAACAAATTAGAAACAATGATAAACACTCACAAAATCATGCGCTTTTATATTTTCAGCGTTCCAAAACTCTCAACGTGACAGAAATCAGCGCGCACGTGAATACAAAAAAACTTCAACGTACCGAAAATCAACTGGGAATGAAAAAGAAATTAACTAGAGTCAATTTCGAACGGTAGATTCGTGCACTTTAGGTTTAGAAAAGCAGAAAATCTCAGGGTCTTTAGCCGAATATTTGCAAATAGGTGGGATTAATTGGTTCATTTGTCAACTTTACTCGATCAGCGTGAACAGTATAAATCTTATTCAACAGCCTATTATACACAGTAACAATGGGATGTACATAATCTAAGCACTCATATGGACCAATAAAATGATGGGTAAATTTCTTAACTCGGCCTAGTTTTCTAAGAATTCGGTGCGAATGAACGCGAACTGATTGGCCGGGCTTCAAATTCAATCGACGCGCGCCATGATTTGCATAAAAACATTCCTTCGCTTGTGCGCGCTTAAGAGCTGAATGCGCGGCCGCGCGTGCATCCAAAAGTTGCGTGTCTAATTTTGACACAAAGGGACTGGATGCCGCCAGCTTATCGGCGCCATTTCCCGTTGGCTCTATCATACGTTCCCAAAGTGACAGAGAATTCGATCCAAATAACAGCACATATGGCGTCACTTTCATAGATGGGTGCTTGGACATATTATATGCATAGACAGCGGCGCCCAAGTATTTGTCCCAATCTGAGTGTGAACAATTCACATAGTGCAAAATTATCTCCATCAAGACGCCATTCCTACGCTCTACCAAACCATTTCCTTTTGGCGCGTAATCAAAACACCTATGCTGCATAGTATTCAGATAGCGCAATA
Source organism: Sphaerolaimus hirsutus (assembly GCA_964036195.1). Taxonomy (NCBI): domain Eukaryota; kingdom Metazoa; phylum Nematoda; class Chromadorea; order Monhysterida; family Sphaerolaimidae; genus Sphaerolaimus; species Sphaerolaimus hirsutus. Next base: position 139,266 of record CAXIWS010000179.1, read on the forward strand.
ACTCTGCGAAAATGCCACCGATAAAGCTTGGTGCATTGTCGGATAAGATTACGGCGGGCATGCCAAAAATAGGCAACACATGTTGCAAAAATGCAATTGCCACCATATCTTGTTTCAAATTGGAAACGGGCACAGCCAAACCAAACCTAGTACATTGATCCACAAATACCAATGCGTGCACATTTTTCTTTTTGGTAACTGGTAGCGGCCCTACTGCATCGATTGCAATCAAATCACCGGGATACTAAGCAATTTTCCGGCTCTGTATTTGAGTTTTCATTGAGCGGTGCAGTCCTTTCTTAGCGTTGCAGAAAGGACAAGTAGATACCCATTTAGCACATTCTGGTCACATATTTGTGAACCAAGCAAATTTGCGCAATCTTTCAAACGTTTTCATCACACCTAAATGTCCAGCTGTGGGGTGATTATGCGCCAATTCTAACACAGTCGCAACTAACGGTTGAGGAATGCAGGCGGGGTCGTATTTCCTTTCACCCACTAATATTGAGGGATCGGCTTCACGCCTAACTATGTCAAATTGATCAATGAAAAATGGCGGGGCTCTGCGCGAAGTAGAATCATCACACATGCGTCGAATCGTAATTATATACGGTTCTTCTTTTTGCAAACGCAACAATTCTTCAATTGGAGTGATGGGCGGCGGTAAAGCATCTAGTTTTTCCGGTTTCTTACCTAATTGAGCAGAACTGCCACCAGCCATTAATTTTGACACATCATCACACACTTCCGGCGGCGTCTTCAAAGCAGTTTTTGAACTTGACTCCGCCTTCCATTTATTTTGTAAACACATGGTCATTGGATGCGGCGCCCGCACAGTAGCAACGCTTGCCACTTGCGTTTCAGTAGCTACCGTAGCCAATGGTTCAGAAGATCCCATTTTCGCAGACCTTTTCGCATGACTTAACCAATTTTGGGCGGCAGCCAATTGCGCCATAGCTTTGGCCACTGCCTGACTAGCCAAACTTTCCTCACGAGTCACACACGCCATTTCCTCAGTCAAAACTTTCACTAATTCATCAATAGGTATATCAAACGCATATTCCTCAAACGCCTCATCCAAATTAACACGCTTGTCAAATTCTACGGGTGCATCACGCTGGCGTGACAATGCATCAGCTAATTCATTACTTTTTCCACATAAATGCTTGAAAGTAACTTGATACGATTGAATAGCGAGTGCAAATCGATGCAAACCCATATGTGGATGCATTTCCAAATTGGGATTTTTCACCCACGAAATACTTTTTGCGTCAGTCCACACTTCAAAAGGCCGGCCCGCTAGATAACAATGCTAATTACGTATGCTTTCAAAAATGGTGCATGCCTCTTGCGTGATTGCGGGCCATCGGGATTGCGCTTCAGAAAGTTTTTGACTATAAAATGAACACACATGCAAAGCGGCAGCGGGTTCAGCGCGTTGCACCAAAATACCGGCCAATGCAATTTTTGATGCATCTGTGATAATTATGAACGGTTTACTGGGATCGGGATACTGTATGCAAGGACTTTCTGCCACTATGGATTTCAACTTATTAAAAGCTTCCAAAGTGGCGGGATTAGCCTTTAAATCTACTGGAGTACTTCCGCTATACTTCTCAGTTCCCGATTCAGTTTTTGTTCAAGTCAAATTAGACAAAGGGGCAGCATACTCAGCACATTTGTGAATTAATCTCCGAAAAAACCCAACAGCACCTAAGAATGCTTTAACTTTGCGCACACACACAGGTAGCGGCCAATCACTCAAATATTTTTGCTTGTCATCAGGTATACAAATACCCTTGCGCCCTACCATATAGCCTAAAAATTTGACAGCAGTTGTACGCGCAAAGAAACATTTCTTGGGATGTATTTTAAAACTGCTACTTATTAAACGCGACAAAACTTGACTCATATCGCTCAAGTGGGCCTCCCATGATCTACTGTAAATGAGCAAGTCATCTATATATACCAACACGTTCCTGTGTTGACCGTGGCAGGATGGATGGATAAAGAAATACAGAGATTTGATAATTAGGTTCATTTTTGCCCATTTATTTATTTGCACCATTATTATGTTTCATGCACTAAATTAATTTACCACGCAAAATATATTTCCTGCACTATATTATTTATCCATGGAGAATATTTGTTTGAGAATGTGTTTTATAAGTTATTGATATGTTTATGTGGAATATTAAAGTTAAAAGGATGAATAAGTTATTATTAGGTTTATGAACATAAAATTAGGCTCATTCGATTCGCCATAATTTTCTAATAATTATTATATATACATTTACATGGTTTACATGCAATTTGGGAAACTTAGATCTTATAAATAATATTTATGGTACATTGATTCACATAACTTCTTTGAGTGAGCGTCCTAATAGTGAAATGGTGCCCTGTGTGTAACTAGAATTTACAGTATGCATTTACCAAGCCCTTTGCGTATGCATTATTTTTAGCTTTGCAATGCTTTTTTATCTATATTACTTTGAAATTTATGATATTAACCCTGCTCAATTAATATACCCATTTACCTCGAATAAGTCCCAACTTACCAATTATTAAATATACATTTCAGGAAGTGATTATTAATACATTGGATATACCCTGCTCTACTTACGTCATTAGGAACTTTTGCATTACTATTTCCAATTTCCAAACACTATTATATTAGTTTCCAAAGTGCGTCAATGTTTTCTGACAAATTGAAACAGATTAGTAAATTGGCCGAGTTTGCTGACTTCGCGCCTCACAAGATTAATAGTTTTTCTATTCACCCAATTTGTTCCTGGTATTTCTTTACCATAAGTATTTGAATATATCCACGTGCAGTATAAGCCAACTGTTTCAGCTAAATGTGTCTTATTGTTGCATTTTTGTTTTATTCGGCTACAACGGGAAAATCTGACTACTCTAAAGGCCGTCACTCACTACGGTCTTGGAGTTGCCGGAATCGGTGGTAGAAGATGCTGACTTCGGTGGCTTCATTACATGGCGCAGCAAGCAGGGTGATTGCATGACATTCTGCTATCACCAAGCCGGAATGGACATTGTGCGGCAGTTGGCAGAACTTCAAAAGTCCTGCTGAACATCAATTGGCCTTGGCTGAGCGTTGGCTGTTGATTTGCAGACAGCATTGTGCCAAAGTCATGGCACTCCTGTCTACATCCTGGGAGCAGTTCTGCGCTCACGCACGGAGGACACTGGAGTTTTGACAAGCCTGTCAGGATTTCAGGCAGCTTTCACCAGTGCTCTGGCAAGGTGCTAGAGGCTGGGCGGCACCGGCATTTGACAAGGTGTCATTGTCGGATGGTGGTCAAACTTTTGCTGGACACTCCTGGACATCCGGACGCCAGTGACAGTCACACGTCCTTCCTATGCCAAGGGAGGGTGACCTGATGGAGACAGGATCGCCACAGAGCTACGCTAGTCAAAGGGCTGTTTTTTGGGCATTTGCGGAGGTCCCTCGCTCCACTGGGTTAGGGTGGACTCATACCTCGGAAGTGCAAAAGTAGGGGTATCAGTGTACAAAGGGCTGTAGCCGACAGAGGGCTGTAGCTGACAGAGAGTGGATTTGAAAACCAAGTATTAGGATACTTGGTAGTGTGTAGGGTCTTTGCGGAGCTCCCATCAAATATATTTACACGCTGTGCCTGCTCGGTACCATCAGATCAGACAGCACAAAAGTGCCAGAATTCTGCATTGCACAGGCGCAATTGCAGAGCAGTGTACAGAAACACTGCCAGAATCAGAAAGTGCACCAGAGTGCACAGAGACATGTCACAGGTGACACAGCAAGCACAGCGCACTGCGCACAGCGGCACAGGAGCCGCTCAGGAAAGCAAGTGGCCGGCGTGGTCACGGGGCACACAGGCGTGCCAGAAAGAGCGCCAGAGCGCTCTGCAAAGCAAAGTGTGTATGGACCCACTTCGGGCGCACACTAGTGTGTACGGACCCTCGTTGGGTGCACACTGCTGGGCAGAGAATTGTCCAGTGGGATTTTGCCGGTGTGTCGAAGTCAACGCGTGTGAACAATCACGCCAGGGGCTTTAGGAAAACACCTGGTGCCAGTGCAGTAAAGGTCAACGCGTGAGAACACGTCAGGGGCCTGTAGGACTGCATTGGTATTGTGCGTGGCACAACAAATCCGTGGTGCACAGAGAAGTGCACAAGAAGGCGCAGAGAAGCGTCACAAGCATCACAGGCAACACACTATAAAAAGAAACAGTGAAGGAAATTGTCATCAGCAAAAATGGTGGTCTCACCAACGGGTCACATCAGAAAGACCCTGGGGCCAGAAAAGCACAGGGTGGATAGCAGATTGCAAAGAGAGTTTGCAAAGTATGATCAGGAAGTGTATGTGGAGACATCAAAAGAAGAAAAGAGAACAGAAATGAGGAGAGTGCTCGCATCTATAAAACAGGAAGGTGCAAAATTGGAGGGTGCAATGACTACAGTGAGAACTCAACTTGACGCATGGCGTGACATTGTCAAAGATATTGATGATGCCGATCAATTGGAACAAGAACAAAAGGTGTACCAAGATTCATATGATGAATACGCAAATATGTCAGACTTGGTGACACAGAGAATTGCAGCCATGAATGTGTACATTGAAGAGTTGCAAGACATGATCCAGCAACTGAGCGGAAGTACCATGTATGAAGTCAATTCAGCATTCATACAGCAGATGGCTGCTCAGATGGCTGTAACAGCTCAAGGAGCTGCTCAGGGAGCCAGTTCAACCAATGCAACCACTGCAAAGAGCGTCAAATTACAGAAACTGGAAGTTGAACAGTTTTCTGGGGAAATTGTCAAATTTTGATCATGGTGGCAAATGTTCAAATCTCACATCCATAACAGAACAGATTTGGAAAACATTTCCAAGTTCTCGTACTTGAGGAGTTTGCTGAAGGGCTCAGCATTCGGCATGATCAGTGGATTGAGTGTGACCGCAGAAAATTATGCACTTGCAATCGCAATGCTCAAGAAAAAATATGACCAGCCAGTAGTGGTCAGAAACACGCTGATGAACAATATCATGAAGTTGCAACAGGCCAGGAATACCTGTCAAGATATGCTAAATTTTGTTTGATGCAATTGAAAGGCTGCTCCAGCAGTTGGAGTCACTGGGTGAATCAGTGGAGCATCCAATGCTGTTGAGCCAGCTACAACAGAAAGTTCCACCAGAGGTTCTCAGGGAAATCCAGAAGGAACAGGGAACTGAGGAAGCTTTGACAGTGAAAAGGTTCAGAGAGCTGTTTGGCAGACAGATAGCGCTCAGTGAGGCTGTACAGCACGCGCAGCAAACTGAGGCACCAGTTCAGCAATCGCGCCAGGGATTTGGTGGAAATCCGCGTGTGCAGCAATTCAATAATCGGTTCCAGCAGGGCAATGGGAATCAATTCAGAGGGCCAGAGAATCCTAGGACCAGCACAGGGAGTATGTCTGTGATCCAGAATGGTGAGAGTGCACCGCAGGCTGGATTCATGAATCCTGGGAGGCCGTGTGTGTTCTGCAATGACACACAGCAAATACACTTCAATGATAAGTGTCCAAAGTTCAAAACTGCCAGAGAGAGGAGAATGATTTTGTCAAAGGCAGAGCGATGCATGAGATGCCTGCAGAAAGGGCATTACATGGCTCAGTGTCAATTTACGAGAAATTGTTTTTATTGCAAATCAAATAGGAACCACAGTGCAGTGTGCCCAGAGAAGTTTGGAGACAATAGCAATGGAAACGCTGGATGGCAGGTTTCAGCATTCAGAGCAAATGGTCAACAGAATGGCCAGCAATCAGCAAACAATGGCAGAAAGTCTGTGCCGACGGTCAATTGACCAGCACAGAGCCAGCAGAGAAAAGCAACAGTGAATTGTGTCAATGTGGAAGAGGCTGGACCAGAAATGGTAGAGACAGAGACCATATCCAGCACAGTGGTTACAGAACCGAATGCAAAGCAACAGAATATGGCAGTGAACCTGTCAGTAAACAGGAATATGTCAATGTTGATGACAGCCAGAACAGTGATTGAGGCTTCAGAAATGGATACAGAGATGGGACCTGAACAACCACCACTACAAATTCAAGCATTCCTAGATATGGGATCCCAGGGAACATATATGTCAGAGAAAGTGACCAAGAAACTCAATTTGAAGAGTACAGGTGAACACCACATCCAGGTGTACACATTCAGAAGTGAAAAACCACACTATAAAGTAGTACAACAAGTGGAATTCAGAATGCGGCTCAGAAATGGCCAGAAAATGGATATGGTGGCTGATGTGGTCCCAACATTGACCACAGAACAAGTTAAAGTGCCTGTGTCAGAACAGGATGAAAAGTATCTGCAAAAGTACTTCCCAGATGAGAGTTATTTTGCAGACAGAATTCCCAAGGAAAAAGGGACAGAGTGTACATTCAAGCCAGATATTATAGTGGGCTTGAATTATTTCTGAGATGTGACAAGATTTCTGTGGTACAAGGATCCCACGAAACCATCCATGGAGGACAATATTCAGATCTACAGATTTGCCAGAGTGCCATTTGGTATAATCTGCAGCCCAGCGCTGCTGGCGCTGACTGTCAGATACCATCTGAATCAAACTGGCACAGAGAATGCAAAGTTGATCGATGAAAATCTGTATGTAGATAATCTGATCCTCAGTGTGGATACAGAGCAGAAAGCAATCAAATTGTACCAGGAATCCAAAGTGCTGTTCACAGAAGCACAGATGAATCTGAGAGAGTGGAACAGCAACAACAAGAATTTTACTTGGCAATTGGCAGAATCAGATGTGGCCAAGGAAATTGTTACAACAGTCCTAGGAATGAAATGGGACACCGAGAGCAACCAGATGTGGCTGAAAACACCAAAGACAGTTCAGCAATCACAATTATCAGAAACTGACCAGAAAATCAAACTTCCTACAAAAAGGACAGTTGCAAAGGTGACTGCGGGATGTTTTGATCCAATGGGACTCATTGGTCCCGTCCTACTGCCAGCAAAGAGATTTTTGCAGACGTTATGGCATTCAGGACCAAGTGCCAAAGAGTGGGACACTCCCCTGACTGAGGAACAGACAGCAATTTGGCAGCAATTAGAGACAGAATTGCTCAAAGTTGGACAGATCAAGTTCAACAGAAATTTGAATTATCAGAGTGGTGCGGATGCACAACTGCACATTTTCGTTGATGCCTCAGCAATGGCATACAGCGCAGCGGCATACATATGCCAGAAAACAGAGAATGACAGCGGCACGTCAAGCCTGCTGTACTCAAGATTGAGACTTGCTCCAAAGAAGCCAGAAGTGACAATTCCATGGCTGGAATTGTTAGCAATGCTGATTGGCAGCAGAATGTCAAAATTCATTCACAAAGAGCTTAAGGATGTCAAATTCAGTCAGACAGTCATATGGTCAGATTCAACCTGTTGTCTGCAGTGGCTGACAACTGTGAAGCCACTGGCATGTTTTGTCACGAACAGATTGGATGAAATCAAGAAAATTCAGAGTGAGACAGAGAACATGCACATCAGACACATCGCAGGACTGGAGAACCCAGCTGACATGGCCACGAGAGGCATGAGCATGTCAGAGTTGGAGAGCAGTGAACTGTGGTGGAAGGGGCCAGAGTGGCTAATGACTGAAGAGTGGCCAGAGCCAAAAGTGGAGCCAGTCACGCCAGAGGTGATGGCAGAAATAAAGAAAGAAGAGCTCAAGTTCCCAAAAGCCAGTCCAATTTACCTGGGTGCCAAGCAGCAAGTGGTCAGTGACCCGGATGCCAGCAATGTGCAAGCTGATGAAAGCAAACAAAGCAACCCGTTGGGAATTGAGATTCAAAGATTCTCACCACTAACAAAGTTACTGGATGCAACAGTATACGTGATGAGATTTGTGCGACAGATGCACAAAAAGCGCAGCAAAAATGACAGTCAGAGTGAGCTGTCAGAAATCATGAAAAGTATCTGTGGTACGATGAAACCACAGGGAATTATCAGTATTGAAGAGAGAGAGATTGCGTTGAAATACTGGATCAAAGTGACGCAACAGAATCATTACAAAGGAGTGGCAGAAATTCTGGCAATAAGCCACAGCAAGGGCAGCCAGAATAACAAAAAAGCAGCTGCAGACCAACAGTTGATCAAATGGCTCAATGTGCAAATGCATCAGGATGAAATCCTGAAGTGCCACAGCAGAATGGAGCATACAGACCCACAGGAGGTCACAGTGCCACTCATACTATTGCCAGCAATGGCTACAGTGACTCAGCTGATCGTCAGAGATCAACATGAGAAGTTGATGCACGCAGGAGTGCAACATACATTGGCAGCGATCAGACAAAAATACTGGATCACACAGGGCAGACAAGTAATCTATAATGTGATGAGGACCTGCCCAACCTGTCAGAAATTGGGAGCAATCCGTACCAGCTTCCACCAATGCCAGATTTACCAGAGACCAGAGTACAAAGAGCCAGACCGTTCCAGTACACGGGCTTGGATTATCTGGGACCAGTTTGGTACAAAGTGGACAAAGATCACAGGAAAATGTGGATCTGTTTGTTCACATGTATGGTGTCACGTGCAGTTCACCTGGAAAGTGTGCTGGACATGACAGCACAGGAATTCCTTAACGCAGTCAGGAGATTCATTGCCAGGCGTGGAAAGCCTGAGGCAGTGATTTCAGACAATGCGACGCAATTCAAGTTGACAGAGAGAGTGCTCAGTGAAAGCACTGACAGGGCCATTAATACTGGGAAAGAATGGTCAGAAATGGTCAAGAGTGGAGCAGTTCAGACATAATGCTCACAGCAGCAAATCCAGTGGAACATGACGACTCCTATGGCACCATGGCAAGGAGGAGTCTATGAGAGAATGGTGGGCATCACCAAGAAACATTTCAAGGCAGCTGTAGGGCACAGAATGTTACCCTGCAAGAATTGTTAACGCTTCTGCCAGAAGTTGAGGCAGTGATCAACAGCAAACCAATTTCTTACATCTATGGTGATGTAAAGAGTCTCAGAGTGTTGACGCCAAAGGACTTCCTGACAGGACTGAAAGGACTTCCTGATTGGAGCACCACAGTTTGATGCAGACAAAGATGAAGAATTTGTGCCCAGAGTGGATAATGTAGCGAAACTGCAGAAATATTGGGAGACAACCCAGCAAACATTGGACAAGTTCTGGCACTTGTGGCATCAAGAGTACATCCCGAGCTTGAGGGAAAGGACTCAGGTGATGCACAAACATGGCAGATTGACAGTGAATCAGGAACCCAAAGTAAACGAAGTTGTGCTACTTTACGAAGAGAACATGCCCAGAGGTGCATGGAAAATGGGTCGCATCAACCAGTTAGAGCCCAGCAAAGATGGACAGATTTGCTCAGCAAAAGTCAGAACTGCCAATAGAAATGTGGTCAGCAGACCACTCAATCAATTGTATCCGCTGGAAATCAATTCAAAGACAATGGATATACCAGAGACAGCAGTGACAGTCAAAGTGGATTTACTAGACCCAGCAATTGTCCAGAAACATGTCAGAAATCAGAATTCAAATAGAGACTCTGCTCCAAACCCTATTCAGAGGAACTCAGCATCAGAAAGAGTCCTGAGGAGTGCAACAGGGAAAGCCACAGCAACCACCAGCAGTCTGGTGATTGGAATGCTGTGCATGATGTTGATGCTGACAGGCGTGTCAGAGACAGCAACGCTGAGGGAAGCCGGCAAAGCTTACAGCGAAATATTTTCCAGAACATACGTTCTGGAAACCTTGACAGTAAGGCCACCATCATTGGCAGCGCATCATGGATTGCCGCCTTTGCCGTCAGAATGGCCACCAAACCACCAATGCAAACTTATGAGAGATTCAAGGATGCAATCAAGGATCATCCTGTGGAACAAGTGATCAATTCACAAAGCCAGAAGTATCAGATTTGCACCAGTGGAAGGCATGGACATGCACTTACAGTTCCTGAAGAAGTGCAGTGCCATATCCCACCAAGGAATTTTGTCAAGGCAATGAAAGTTACGCTTTATGCACAGAGACAGATTCCACAGAAAGAGAAGGCATACAGATGCTACATCAGAATCAAAGAAATAATCACACACACCAGTTTCTGGGGAGCGAAAGGCATTACAGGCAATTTTGAGAAATACCAGCAAGTTGGCGTGGTAGCCTGCAAGTATGCAAGAATCCACAAGATGTTCAGAGGAACACCATTGGTGGAAATGGAGCCCAGAGTGTGGACAACTAATCAAACCTTGAATATGGAATATTCATGGTGTTGTCACAACAAGGAAAATGTTGTAAGTAATTTCTACATGGAAGAGGGAATTGTGGCTTCACTTGATGGAAAGACTGTGATCAGCGACTTGCAAGATTTTAGCCAGTGCAGAGCCATAATGGGACATTGCAGAGATCACAATTATGGAATCACAGTGTGGGATACAGAGAATTTCAAGCATCAATGTGCATATGAGAGAATTGGTAGATTCAAATCAGAGATATCTGGCCAAACAATTATTGTGTCAGAGTTGCAAGAGTGTACTCACCAGGCTGTCCGGGAGGGGCACATACAAACTGGGGTACACTGGGCACACACAAATTTGCATGTGCCCAAACTTGGAAACATACATTTTCGTTACAGTTTGTATGTGCCCAAACCATGGGGCACATGCATGTTTGTATGTTCCCGCGGCTGGGCACATGCACGCGTGCATGCGCGTGTATGTTTCCCAAATGCGGGCACATACAATTGTTTGAGACGTCTGTATGTTTCCATTACTGGGCACATGCACATTTATGATTTTACAGATGAATATATTTCAAATATGGTAATACATTAAAGTGTAGAAAGCATGTCAACATTGTTAAATGATTAAGTATAATTACATAATGACCTATTACAAACAGCAGTTTTTTCTGCATCAATTATCACTTTCACAAATTATTTTTAGCTAAGATAATAAGTGTACTAATTTTTGGTACAAAAATTCGGTAAACTGATTATAATAATGGTAATTAGCAATAATTAATATAAATGCTTTGACGTGCCTGCCGCAAACTGATTATTATTTATGAATTTCACTCTTAGGTTTTCAGTCTTTTTTCACTTCACGAAAAGAATGGAATGGCAGCCCTTTAATAGCATGGCAGGTAGATATGACGTTTAAAGAGTGTCAAATCAGAAACATATATAAAAAAATATTGCAAAAACATTCAAGGCATTCAAATTGATGCACTGATATTAAAATGTTGCTACGGTTCCATAGAAAATAAAGCTGCGCTCAACTGAAAAATGTGTGAAAAAGTCAGCGAAAGAAATAGTACGGCAATAGTATCGCAGAGTAATTTAATATAACTATAAGAAATATTTCACAAGACTTAATTTCTAAAATTATGGTAGGATTCTGTGCTCCACTTGGTATATTTTGCAACAAATTTCCAACCGCTGCTATTTTTCATGAGGAAACTGGATACGGCAAATCAATAAATGTTGTATTGCGCATTTGTTGCATATTTATGCGCGGAGCATTTTTGGGGTGGCACATTTCGTTTCGATTTAGACGCATGGCCATTCAAAATGATTGGAAAAACAGAGGGATTTCAGTTCTGGGATCGCTTTGTCATGTCACATCCGCGATGACTCCAAATAGGTGGAAATATAGTAATTGAATATCCTGCCACATCCCACAGATGATATTGCACTCAACATGTATACTGCAACGTATATTTATAGGTTGATGTCATCCATGAGTTGTGTCAATAACAACATACTTATATTTTACTGAGTTTATGGGAGAGGAGCGGGTGAAAAACGATTCTGCCATTGTGTGCGGGGTTGGCAAAATTTCACATGAAAAAACAATGGAAAATTGAAGAATAAAATCAAATGGAAAATTCTAAATAAAATACAAAATTGTATAAATTGTAAAAAAATTAACTGTAAATTGTATAATTGTAGCAAAATCAAGTGCCATAAGTGTCAACAGTCACATAAAATGCCCTATAGAATGTGGAATGTGGATGCAATGGAATGTGTTCAATTTTTCATCCCTAATGGTTTACATGCTCACGGTTTTTTTTTCCTGTATTTTCACGTCATTCACTTATAGCAAGTTCTTTTCTGTTTTCAAAATTTCATGTAAAAGAGTAAATTGGCACAAAATACACAACTTTGGCTTGAAAAGTGGCATACTTATAGCAAGTAAAGTGACACACTTAGCTAGTAAAGTAACACAGAATAACATGAAAACCGTGAGCATGTAAACCATATGGGTGGAAAAGTGGAAATTGCTCCATGCAATGTGACAAAAGTCTTATAAAATGAACTGTAAAATATCATGCAGTGTGTCTGTCAAAAAGGTCCGTGAAAACCTTCAGAACTCCTCCGTGACAAAAATGGGGAAATTTAGCTTATGTAAAGAACAGAAAAAAGTAGGTGGAAAATAGCTAAAAATAGGTTCATAAGCATATTGAGTTCAAGGAATAGCTGAAAATAGGCAAAAAAGACACATGAACTAGTGATTTTGAATGTTAAAATATATAAAATGTTTGTAAATTTTACTAAAATACAAACTTCTATACAAATTTTTTTAAATTGTGCTAAAATTCTAAGTTTGATTCAATCTTTATTATGGAATTTTCCATTTTATTTATTTTATTATCTGTTTCAATTTTCCATTTTTTTATTTTTTTCTGAAATTTTGTCAACTCTGCACACAATGGGTGAAATAATTTTCACTCACTCCTCTGACATAAACTCAGTAAAATATAATAGCAAATGTAAAGTTAAAGTAAAATGTTGTAATCACCACAACTCATGGATGACATTAGCCTATAAATATATGTTGCGGTATACATGTTGAGTGCAATGTCATCCGTGGGATGTGACGGACTATTCATCAATTACTGCATTTCACTTATTTGGGGTCAGTGCGGAAGTGACACAACAAAGTGACCCCAGAAATGAAATCCCTGGGTTTTTTCCCATCATTTTGAATGGTAATGTGTCTAAATTGAATGAAATGTGGCATCCCAAAAATGCAATGACAGAATGAATGGAAAAACATGGTTGAAGGGCCGGATCTTTTGTCACTAACACTAATGAAGGCCGGCATTATGTTGCTATACCGAGCACATATTAATGTTGCACATAATCCTAACATAATTTAATGAAATATAAATCTGGTTGTATGGTGTACACAAATATTAGGCAGTGGAGTCATGGTGTGCGTTATTTCCCAGCCTATGTAGATACTCCGCACTGAGCGCGCACTGCGATAGTCTGTGAATTGGAGCACCGCCACACACAGTGTTTTCACGAAAAAATTTTTCACCTATTCACCGGCACCGGAATGCTCTTTGCGGTACCGGCACCGGAATAAAATGTAGAATTTCATAACATTCACTCACATGAACAATTTTTTGGATGTTTTTGCACATCGCAATTGGGCCACCCAGTAAAATTGAACTAAAGGGCACACCGCGAAAAAAGAAATCGCAAGATAGCGGTTTGACTGGGCAAAATATTGAAAAAGCGTGAAAAGGATTAGCATGAAAAAAATCAGCGTACATATCACGTACATATGAAAATCGGAAAGTAGTATACCTAGGAGACCTACCATAACCCATCTGAATAATGAACCAAAAATTAGACAGTTTCTTCATCGTTTTTACTATTATATTTCAATTAATTATTTGTTTTTACTATGGAATAATAAATTACGTAATTTATCACCAGATTTTATTCATTAATTTATAGTAGGATTGCCATTCTATTGGGGGTTCCATTCTATTGGAGGTATGCATGCCATTCTATTAGAAGAAATACAGTATTTGGCTAGAGGGTGCGCGCTAGCGGCAAGTTCTTAGCGCGGCGGTAAGTGCTCAGAGCGAGCTACACAGCGACGGCACGTTTAGGGCGCCAGCAGTTTGCATGTGCATTCCGGCACCCTGAAAACTGGATATCGGCGCTTAGTCGATCATACAAATACATTCTGGCCGACGACATTTGACCAGCCGATCTTTCATCTCTTGTGATGCAAAAAAGCGCTTGCATCACATCAAAAATATTTATCGATGCCAAAATATCGATTGCCACTTCACATGGCCGGCCGCCGATATATTTTCGGATTAGCGGAATGCCTGGATAATTGTGATCTGGCATGCATCGATAAATACCTAGTTATGATGTAATATTGCAATGCAAGCGTTTTTTCTTGCATCACAGTAGATTATCCCATTTGCCGATAATTTGTTGTCAGATAGAGTGACTTTGGATGATCGGCTAGGCACCGATATCCAGTTTTCAGGTTTTCATGTGCAAACAAAAACCGTCGGCACCTGAATGTCAAGGATGGGTGCCGCTGGAATGAATGGATTGCCGCTAAATGATCTTAAGCGGCAGTAAGTGTGCATGTTCCCCAATTTGGAAACATGCAAATTTTTGTAGAGTATGTATGGTCCCCAAACCGGGCACATACACGTTTTTCTGAAATGTATGTGCCCGAAATCATGGGGAACATACACGTGTGTATGTTTCCAAGCGCGGGCACATGCATTGTTTTCAAAAGTTGCATGTGCCCAAAGCTGGAAACATACATTGATTTGATCACATGTATGTGCCCAAATATGGGGAACATACATACTGGACACATGCAGGGGCACATACGTATGTGCCCCTCCCGGACAGCCTGGTACTCACACAGCAACAAGACAAAGAGGCCAGTGGGCTCAGAATGTATTCCTAGAGACACATATTACACTGATCAAGGAGGTGTATTTATCCAGTTTGACAGGAGAGAAGATGTGCCTGTGGAATGGGCAATGCCAGGAAAAATAGTGGAGGCTAAAGAGTCGACAATCAGTGGAACATTGTATGCCAGATTGGATGACAGAAACTCCAAGTTTCAGTTCCTGCCACATGTGGTCAGAGAAATGACTCAAGCACAATTTGCGATTGTATGGCATCAGTTATGTCAACTTCGCAAGAACCAGTTGGACATGTTGACTCAGCTTTTCCGCATCGATCCAACATTGGGGATTCGAGCCATGCTGGGAAGACGAGGATGTTCATGCAGAATGAGCTGGAGAAGCAATTACGTTTTGGGAATGCAAGGAAGTGCAGCCATACATAATTTATCAGACGGGAAAAGTGGGAGAGACATGCTACAAGTACACACCCATGAGACTGGACAAAGACGGGCCCTTGTGGTTCAAGAGCCCAGGCAGCAGAGACTTGGTGGAAAAATCACCAGAAGAGGACTGCAGCCATACCACACCACACCTGTACAGAGATGAACATGGACAATGGAATTTTGCACATGGAATGGTGCATGTCACAGAGATGCCAATTGAAATGACATGGAAAGGACAGTGGCAGGCCTTCACATTTGATGCGCCTCACTTGTTCACCAACATTGTCAACAGAGCGACCAATTTCATGGATGTCAGAGGCCAGATTCAGAGACTACAAAATCTAGAGCATATGCAGAACCAATTGATCGATTACACAGCAGACATGTCATTGGATCCCAGAGTGATCAGAAATTCAATAGAAGGCATTGGAGCTGGAATTGGACAGACAGCAGCAGGAATCGGCAAGGCATATGGTCACTATATTTCTGGAGTGTCAAAGGGGTACACCAACGTTCTGGGAGGAATGCTCAAAGGACCCTTCCAAGTGATCATCAACACAATCGCAATGCTGCTGGGGATCACAATCCTGATAGCTGGAATCGTAGCTGCAGGATACCTGTGGTACAACTGGAGAATTGCCACAGGAAAGCCAGTGATTCCACCATGTGTGTACACATGCATATGGAAATGCATAGTGTGTCCATTCAAGTGCATATGGTTATGTTTCAGAGCCATCAAATACACTGCCAAGAAATCAATCCAGAAAGAGACCAATTATCCACAGAGAAAAGTACGCAAAACAGAGTTGAGACCAGCAATCAAGAGGAGAGCCAGATCCAACTCAACACACTCCGTCAGATTTGCCAGGAGAGCAGAAACAGAGGACAGAATGGCAAAGTCGCTATCAGCATATGTTCAACCAGATGAAAGCTCAGCTGATGAGGGACAAGTCAGAGCCAGGAACAGAGACAGTGTACACATGCCTGATATCCGCAAATTCACCACACGTGAACACGCAGGAAGCGACACAGGCAACTACCTGCTTCTTCATCAGGCTAAGTCGGCGTTGGCATCACCCGCAACCAGGCCAGCGACTTCACGCATGCCCACGACTTCACGCATGACCACGTTCACCACCAAGGCGACTGTGGAGACGCCACTCATCACATTGGCGCCCACCACCACCAGCATGTGACGTTGCTGCAACAACGGGGTGCAGCAACTCTTCCGCCCGGAATGTGTTGACTGTGGCAGGATGGATGGATAAAGAAATACAGAAATTTGATAATTAGGTTCATTTTTGCCCATTTATTTATTTGCACCATTTATATGTTTCATGCACTAAATTAATTTACCATGCAAAATATATTTCCTGCACTTTATTATTTATCCATGGAGAATATTTGTTTGAGAAAGTGTTTTATAAGTTATTGATATGTTTATGTGGAATATTTAAGTTAAAAGGATGAATAAGTTATTTTCTAATTATTATTATATATATACATTTACATGGTTTACTTGCAATTTGGGAAACTTAGATCTTATAAATAATATTTACGGTACATTGATTCACATAACTTCTTTGAGTGAGCGTCCTAATAGTGAAATGGTGCACTGTGTGTAACTAGCATTTACGGTATGCATTTACCAAGCCCTTCGCGTAGGCATAATTATTAGCTTTGCAATGCTTTTTTATCTATATTACTTTGACATTTAATATATTAACCCTGCTCAATTAATATACCCATTTACCTCGAATAAGTCCCAACTTACCAATTATTAAATATACGTTTCAGGAAGTGATTATTAATACGTTGGATATACCCTGCTCTACTTACGTCATTAGGAACTTTGGCATTACTATTTCCAATTTCCAAACACTATTATATTAGTTTCCAAAGTACGTCAATGTTTTCTGACAAATTGAAACAGATTAGTAAATCGGCCGAGTTTGCCGACTTCGCGCCTCACAAGATTAATAGTTTTTCTATTTGCCCAATTTGTACCTGGTATTTCTTTACCATAAGTATTTGAATATATGCACGTGCAGTATAAGCCAACTGTTTTGGCTAAATGTGTCGTATTGTTGCATTTATGTTTTATTTGTGCATTTGGATTTGGGAAATTATTGTAGCCATGTTTTTACATACAATTTCCGTGTCCCAGCAACTTTTGGAGTTTTTACTTCAGTTTAGATTTGACCCAACGAAATAATAAGTTAGCAATAGAAACTTTGACTAGGAAGCTTGCTAACTTTGCGCTTTCGTATTCCATGCTGTATCTGATCGAAAGTAACTTACCTGAAACAATCTCGAAACCCCCTTTCAACACGCAACAACGAAATAAACTCAACTTGGATGTCGACAAGTGGACGTTCAGCTACAATGGGAAAATCTGACTACTCTAAAGGCCGTCACTCACTACGGTCTTGGAGTTGCTGGAATCGGTGGTAGAAGATGCTGACTTCAGTGGCTTCATCACAGTTCCGGTGCAATAATCCAGCCATTGTAACTTCAAAACACCTCTGCGCTAAAGCCGGGGAACATTTTAATCCCATCGGCAATCTTTTCATCTGAAACTGACCAAAACAATTACAAAATGACGTAATGTGTCTATCATCCGGATGCAGCGCAATGTTATAAAACGCTTGGTTGATATCGACACTGCTAAAAACAACTGTGCAATGACTCTATTGTATCGTCTAATCTCGGCAGCGGAAATTGGGGAGCGTGAACTACTGCATTTAATCGTCAATAATCTATCACCATGCACTTTGCACCATCTGGTTTAGTGACAACTAATGTCGGAGCACAGTATGGACTCGTACTGTGTTCAATGACGTCATGCTCAAGCAAACAACTTAAATGCTTTTCCAAATACTGCTGGTCATCCAAACTTAACCTATATATTCGACACGCCACTGGGACTTTGCTAGTCAATTGAAGTCGATAATCGACTAATTCGCTATAGCCCAAATCATACTTATCCCTCGCAAAAGCATCCTGACGAGTTAAAATCAGCTCTTTTAATTGTTGACGCTTAGTTTTGTCCAATTCAACCGGTACCTCAAAATTCATTTCCCTACCATCAGCACAGACTACTTTCATAGTTGTATTTACTGCCTTAGAAGGTACAAATGTACACATTCTAGCGATAAATCCATCAAGAAAATTTCGCACTGTCAAAATCCACTCGTCTGAAACTCCTTTTTTCATAGGAACGCTCGTAGTGTCAGCACACGCAAAAAACGTAAATAGACAGCACAGGAAAAACACACGGCTCAACACACTGGGTAAGATGCTCGGTTCAGACCAGGTTCTATACAAATGCGGCACACTCGCTTCACAATAATCAGCCAAAACATACAACTCAGAATCAGATGACGCTTGCGACAAACTAATGTCTGGTGGGTCGCACCTAAAAGTGTGCATGGTTAATTCCAACAGCGCTTCAAATTTAACATATGTCAAAGTGTCTTCAGGATCGTCATGAGGATGCTTGTCAGTATGTTCACAAAACCCACTAATATTCAATCCATGCAACCCCATATGTTGCAATTGCGCCCACCATTTGGTACAAAAAATCAGACTATCTAACAAACGCGCATAAACCCATGGCATAATCCATGCCTCCCTTTCAAGCATAAATTGATGTTCTTGTGGCGTTATTTCAGGTGGATTACATGGATCGTTATCCTCATCATCTGAACTTTCAAGCCCCGGCACTGTTCTTATCATGCGCACATATTCCTTACTTTCTTGCATGCTTCGCGCATGATTCACTGAGTTTGCAGACACGCGATTCAGATTTAACGCGGTCACTCCATTTGACGGAGCTGCGGTTATAGCCATTTGCGGTTGAATTTGTTGAACTGGGGACCAATCAGCATTTGACATTTGCGTGGGTGGGGGATAATACATATATGGTGTCGCTTGCATGGTATATACAGGTTGCTGCGCAGATTGCATCATATTCAGTTGCATGTTCATTTGCCCCTGAGCATTATTCATTTGTCGCGGCGGCGGCCCACGCCAAAAATTACTAAAATGGGCCCTTTCTGCTTCAGTCAACTTAGGACAATCAGAATGAAAATGATCATCTGCCCCACATTCATAACAACCGTCGTCAAATTTATGCGGCTTAAATTTAGAGACTGGTTTCGCAGCAATGTTACCTATCAACTGCTTTTCCAACTCAACCAAACGCTTATCTTTATCCGCTAATTGCCTAGAAAGTTCATCTAATTTTACACGCTGTTCAGCAAACTGTGGATTTTCCACCGCAACTGGCGGAGAATTTCCAAATGCATTCGCACCTCCTAATGCAAAAATTCGCTCAATCACAGAACTTGTAGCCTCGGAAACTAATTCAGCATTGGATTTCGACTTTTTCTTACCCGATTTTTCACAGTCCATTTCCAAAAAACTCTCTTGAGTGTGCGCATTATTAACCACGTCTTGAAGTTTAGCATCAGCCGAGATGGACACATTTCTACGAATTTCAGGAAGTAATCCACTGAAAAATTTGGTCACCGCCATCTTATCGCATTCTTCTTTTACAATTTTTGGAAACACACATTTCATCATTTTCTCCAATCGCACCGACCAATTTAAAACATATTCATCTTCGCGCTGACTACTGGTAAATGTCTCCCTCTGCGCATGATGTTCAGAAATTGGATTGGTACAATATTGCTCCAAAGCGTCCATAAATTCCTCATAATCTAGGCTACTCAATTCACTTTTATGCGACATATAAACCGAATGCGCACTATCACGCAAATAAACCGGAAGCAACATTTTTCGCTCATTTACTGGAATTTGCAATGCATCACATACTGCATCCCAATTTTTACACCATTCTGCAAACTTATCATCAGCGCGCCCCTTAAATGGTACTATTTGTCCGGTAAGCGCAGTCATGGAAGCAGTATGACCCTCCCTACTCGTAGTGGTCACATTCACAGCATGTATAGGCGGTGTGGCAGCGGTAGAACACCCTCCCGAATTAGAAACCATACTAACTACAGAATTAATCGCCTGCATATCAGGTTGATTAACATGAATGTATTCAGCAAAGGCATTAATAGCATCCACAATTTGATCTGCATCATTTTGCAAATTATAGCAATCAACACCTAACTTTGTCAAATTCACCAACTTTTCATCATTATCGCTAATGCTTCCACTTTCTAATGCACTCATGGTTGGATTATTATACAAATTAGTGGCAATGTCTATTGTATGAGTCACTACATGACAAAGATTCCATTCTTGTCCCTGAACGGAACCCCCCACTATCGATGAATTGCTTTGATTCAACGTTAAATTGTTTGCTTTAAGCAACAATTGCACCACATCTGGACCCGTATTCACATGCGTCATGTTCAAGGTAGAATACCGGAAAAACACACTCGACGACGAGGCACTCACGCTTTGGTACCCGGCACTCGCGCTTTGGTGCCCTTGCTTACTTTGCTCAGCAGTTGAGAATGGCACCTCCGCACCTGCACTCTGCTTACTTTGCTCAAAGGTCGGGAATGGCACCTCCACACCTTGTTCAGGGACCGGTTCCTCCGCGTCCACCCAGCAGTTGACGTCAAGGTCATTAGGTTCGTCACTTAACTCAGCTGTTCCGGGATCAGAACAATATGCGGGTTCTAAACCAGCAGCACAAAACTTTTAAACAACTCGAAAAACAAAGAAATTCGACTGAATCGAGACACTGAACTGAACCAACTTTGGTTTTTTTCTTACCTTTCCGTTTTTCCTTCTTTTTCCCACTTATAATTTCGTCTGTTTCACGACCCAAAACAAAAATATCCGTACTTATCGGCTGCGTCGATCGGGTAGCCTTCTGTTCCTCCAGTCGGGCGGTGGTTCGTTTGTTCTCACCAGCGATTGTCAAACGGTGATCAGTTGCTCGAACTCACTGGGAATATTAAACAAAACACTTGCTGCTACCAGTTGTCATGAATTTTCACCCGACTACTTTTTACGCAACCAATTCTACTCTGGCACTGTGCCCAGTTTTACCGGTCTTGTACTTGCATGTTGATTGAGCGTCAAAGTAAGGCAATGGAAAACTGACTACCGATTAAATCGCAACACACAATGGTGAATCCACCGGAGTGAATTCACAGGTGTACGCCATAACAAATTTGTTAGTTATTAGCGAATGGCATCTTTATTAACGCAGTAGATTAGTTGAATGTCTAATTTACACCAAGGGGTCCGAAGTTTTTTTTAGAAGAGTTTTTATTTTAGGCAATTTTTAAACTCCAAATTCTCACATCAAAAGTATAGCATCTGGAACAACTGAGAGCGAGTTCTAAACCAGCGGCACAAAACTTTCAACTCGAAAAACAAAGAAATTTGACTGAATCGACCCCTACTCTAAGTTACGGTACGCATTTATACGCATCAGCATAACCCAAGTTGAGACTGCGCTTCCACATACCACAAGACAAACACTCACAAACAATTTGACGGACACATGGAATTTCAATTCAGGCATACCTAAAATTATTCACGGCGTCAGTTTACAGATATGTCAATCAAAAACACACAAAGAATTCACACGGAACGAATGCGAGAAAAATAGAGAGAAAAGGAAAAACATGATAAATGCTATAAAAATGAGTTTTAGCACAAAAAAATGGTGGGCAATTCAAAAATTACTCGGCAAACTCGACAGAAAATCCAAATCCACCACCACAAACGGGGAAACACACAGCAATAATAGAAGCAAATAAACCAGCGAACAATAATCCCATTAGCAAAAAGAGCACATAGTAAATGAACACAACGTTTATATCCAAAATGTAAGATGCACACGTATTGTTTATGCACAATGACAAAATGTCGTAAGGAGGATAATCCATGACAAAATTAGGATACCAGTAAGGCGAATGAAATTATATTCTCACTGACTGTCAAGGAAATTATCAAACTACGGTACCGTTTTAAAGACACCTAGCGGAAATTCCATTAAAATGATAAAATACGCAATCAAACCATATCACCTTTATACTTATCAAAATACTTAGAAAATAAGCAGCTTATTATTTCATCTCTTTGTAAATAAAGATCAACCACGAAATTTGCATAAATTCCTACATATCCAAATGCCAAACTATCAGTTTAGGGAAAAGGAAATACACATTTCAAGAATGGTCTGGGATTAGGTAAATAAAACCTAACGGTGTTGCAAAACTAAAATATCAGAGAAAAATGATAAAAAATCGAGTTTTACCTAATTTCTACAAAATATAAAATTGAAATAGATATGGAATCAGTATAACGCAAAATACAAATGATTGGCAACTTGAAACTTGCTAAACTCAAACTTTTTGTTCAGCGAAAATCAAATGCATGTCCAGATCACATATTTATAAAAACCAAAGCGAAACCCAATCAAAATTAAGTGAATCCATTGCCACATGTCAAACGCAACAGCCATTAATGACCCAAGACACTTTTTTGAATGAAATAAACCACTTTCGCTGCTACCACTCACTCTGCTACCAGAGTTGGAATAATTTAACCATGACTGTTAGTCCCATACACACTGCACAAATCCACACCCCCGAAACAACTGAACTTTCAATCTAGTCAAAAATGAGTACACTTGTCACTGTATGGGTGCTTGTCTCGATGAGATCGGCGGACTGGGCTGCTCTCACAGCAAGCCAAGGGAGTAGGCATTTAAACATGAGATCATGTTTGTTGAGTTAAACTCAATTCTTTTAATTGCCTCTCATCTCAACACCAATCATCACCGCACCAACTATATTCCAGTGTACTCGGTAAAATCATGTTGGAATCAACTTTTTGTCTCTCAATTGGAAATGCAGAAATGCACAGTTCATACTAGACCAACAGTCACGGCATCAACACCCCAAAATTGCAGCAAAAGTCAACCACTAATCTCATGTGTCCTCAGTCACCACTGACCATTTACGCACTACGACATGTAACAACAGCGTCACTCTTTTTCTAGCCAATTAAAAATACAAAACTTTACTCTTTTAATTCTACGCGATCTAGACTACATGCAAAATTGTTTTTTTTAGCCAACTAGCATAAATTTGTTGCCACACCACTTTTCAAAACTTTTCCACATCTACAAAAAATACTTTCGGGTAGATAAAAATATTGGAAATACACCTATTTACATCACAGCGCCAACTTTGTGTCAGATCCTCAATACCTCTACTCTATCCTTCCTTGGCCAAATAGACACACAAAACAAAAGTGGGGGGCACCGGAAAATGAAATAAACGTTGCGCTGCTCTCACAGCAAGCCAAGGGAGTAGGCATTTAAACATGAGATCATGTTTGTTGAGTTAAACTCAATTCTTTTAATTGCCTCTCATCTCAACACCAATCATCACCGCACCAACTATATTCCAGTGTACTCGGTAAAATGATGTTGGAATCAACTTTTTGTCTCTCAATCGGAAATGCAGAAATGCACAGTTCATACTAGACCAACAGTCACGGCATCAACACCCCAAAATTGCAGAAAAAGTCAACCACTAATCTCATGTGTCCTCATGTGTCCTGAGTTCTAAACCAGCGGCACAAAACTTTTGAACAACTCGAAAAAACAAAGAAATTCGACTGAATCGACCCCTACTCTAAGTTACGGTATGCTTTTATACGCATCAGCATAACCCAAGTCCAGACTGCGCTTCCACATACCACAAGACAAACACTCACAAACTATTTGACGGACACACGGAATTTCAATTCAGGCATACCTAAAATTATTCACGGCGTCAGTTTACGGATATGTTGATCAAAAACACACAAAGAATTCACACGGAACAAACGCGAGAAAAATAGAGAGAAAAGGAAAAACATGAAAAATGCTATAAAAACGAGTTTTAGCGCGAAAAAATGGCAGGCGATTCAAAAATTACTCGGCGAAATCGACAGAAAATCCAAATCCACCACCATGAATGGGGAAACACACAGCGATAATAGAAGCAAATAAGCCAGGAACAGTAATCACATTAGCAAAAAGAGCACATAGTAAATGAACACAACGTTTATATCCAAAACGTAAGACGCACACATATTGTTTATGCACAATGACAAAATGTCGTAAGGAAGATAATCCATGACAAAATTAGGATACCGGTAAGGCGAATGAAGTTATATTCTCACTGACTGTCAAGGAAATTATCAAACTACGGTACCGTTTTAAAGACACCTAGCGGAAATTCCATTAAAATGATAAAATACGCAACTCAAACTTTTTATTCAGCCAAAATCAAATGCATGTCCAGATTGCATATTTATAAAAACCAAAGCAAAACCCAATCAAAATTCAGTGAATCCATTGCCACATGTCAAACGCAACAGCCATTAATGACCCAAGACACTTTTTTTAATGAAATGAACCACTTTCGCTGCTACCACTCACTTTGCTACCAGAGTTGGAAAAAAATGGCTAAAGCCAAACAAAAAGTGGACGCTGCCTCCACAGCAAATAGACATGAAGTGTGTCTCACAAATGGACATGAAGTGCTTCTCTCAAGTGGACATAAATATATATTGGATGCACAAAAGAAATGTATCATTGCTTACAAAATGGCATACACTTCACTGATAACACACTTTACTGTGGTTACATATCCCACCTGAATAAAGAAACTAGTTGTATTACATCACAAGAGTTACATGTATTGACTGTTAAATGCACAAAAGCAATATATCATTACATCTGCATTGTGAGAAATGTCTCACATTGAACCCAAACTTTTATTTATTCAATAGTTTTCAAGGCAGATTACAGTGTTAGACGTACACATCCATGTAAAAAAAGTTTCACACCATTCAACTATCTGAGACAAAAAGGGCAAAAATTCATTCAGGCAAAAGTTTATCATAGCAGCGTGAGCTTTGTGGTTTTAAACACACACATACCACAGCTCACGCAGCTGTGATAAACTTGAGTGAATTTTTTCCCTTTTTGTCTCAGATAGTTGAAGGGTATGTAATGATATATTGCTTTTGTGCATTTAACAGTCAATACATGTAACTCTTGTGATGTAATACAACTAGTTTCTTTATTCAGG
>CAXIWS010000180.1:0-10690 GCA_964036195.1 Sphaerolaimus hirsutus
GAAAAATTTTCTAGCTATCTATCCCTCCGGAGGAGCGATTTGCTATCTATCCAGCCCCCGCGAGGGCCAAAATCCTGGAGACCCCTGGTAACATCTAAGTGTCTTTTAGAACCGTATTTGTGAAAATTTGAAGAAAACTGGAATACCCCGAATACTTTGTCCAAAATCCCAAACCGCAGACCCAAATACCGATCCCAACAACTATTTATAAAAACAACCCCTATTCCGAGTCCCCAATCCCGACGCCGAAAATTCAAAAAAGATATCCCAATCCCGAAAAGTCGACCTTGTTCGAACCCTAGCCGGTACCTCTATATCTATCCATCTACATAACATTTACCATACGCCCTCGCAGACGCCCACCAAAACGGTGCCAGTACAAGCGGCGGCCGGCGCGCAGAACCAACGGCAGGTGCACAGCGAGGGCGGCACCCGGCGCGGCGTGGCCGCCAAACTGGCCGGGTCGCCCAGCGCGAAGCGCGGCCGCGCCAGACCCGTCGACAACATGCCCAGCACTTTCAGCGGTAAGTGCTCCTTTTGTAATTTGTGGCCGTTCGGCAAGGAGAGGTTTTTGAGGCCCTGTTTAGTGAGATTTTTTCGTGGCGACGGAAAATCTGTGTCGTCACAGACCGTTCTACGATGAAAACTGATTTTTTTTGCGGATTTTTACGGGTGTGACGACTATCAGCCACTTTTCCCTGTCACTGCAATCACGATCACAGCGCATTCATTTCAAACGTCTTGGACGACCAGACCGATTCGACTGAAATTTGACATGCCTAGGTATACTCGACCAGTTTTTCTCGTGAATATGATACTATTTACTCAACTTTATTAAGTTCTGTCACAAAAATATCATGTGAACGCCGCCTGACAAGTTATATTAGCTATCCGGTACCTCAAATTGCTCTGACATTGCGTGTGGCGTGTTCTTTGTGTCTTTGAATGCCCACCATTTTTCTCCATTGGGGCAGCATAATATTGCCAGACAATTTTACAAGCAATTAATAAAAATTAAGTAAGTAATATTAAGTAGTTACAAGTAAAGTAATAATAAGTAGTTTAATATAGTTTTTAACGTATACGTTAGTTTTTAATATAGGTAGGTAATTATAAATGGAAAGTATGAGTAAAGTTAAAACTTTGTTTCTCGCGGAACTGCACCCTGTGCAATATTCACCAACCTAGGGTAACACACACACTCAGCACAGCTCGCTTTTTGTTTTGAACTTCGGGGGGAGGGGGTTTCCTAGTGCTGCAAGTTAGAAAATGGATGAGGTGTTACGTCAGGTTTCTATGTCAGGGGTCCTTCTAAACGTTTCTGTTAACTACCTATCTATCTATCCCAAGGCAGAGCACTTGTCTGTGTGCCTTATGCCGTATTTTCACCTATTTTTGCCTTTATGCCGTGCTTACCGTATTTCCTCGAATTACCCCCCGGGGGGTTATTTTTTCAGAGTGAAAATTTTGAGAGGAAAACGTGAAAAAATGCAACAATAACCACCATTTATAAGTTTTTACAGCTTATATAAGGATGTAAATAGATGGTATAAACGATGTTCTAACGTAATACAGTATGTGTTTTGAACGTCTGTTATGCATTTCCCGAATCACAAATTCATAGTGCCCATTTTGAGGGGGGTATTTCGAGGGGGGGGGGGGATATTTCTAGGAAATACGGTATATACTTATTTTTTGGCTATCTCCTCCTTTCCTGCCGTGTGATAAAGCCTATGTATAGAACCCCCCTATCGATGGATGAGGTATTACTTTTTCTTGTTTTATTAGTACACGGCAGAGTGCAGTTTTTGCTGACTTCACCCATATTTGAGGGACTTCGTGCCGCTGCATGCCCATCCAATTAATGCCGCATTTTGTTGCGTACATTTCAATTCACCGAGAGGCTGTGCGCATAAATCTGTCATAAACGGATACGGATTTGCCGTATGAATTTCTGAAGGGCATTTTTCATTATTTCGTCGCTCCTATCGGATTGTTACGACTCTATTTTAACCAACGCACCTCGTTGAATAGTGCGGATATAGTGAGCAGAACGTGCGGCGGCGAAATCGCATGCGGCCGCGCGGCTCGGTCACATGAGGCGGGTTGTTTGAGCGCAGCCCGGATCTCGTCCGTTGGCACAATGCCCAAAGGCGCGGCCGGCCGTCACGCGGTCCGCATCATTCTGCGCGTGCGCGCGGTCGCTGTGCCGCGCCGTTTTGCCTTTTGCCCTGCTTCGAGGCCGGTACTTGGCATGCCGGGCCCAGCTTTATTGGTTATATGCGGACTTTGATGTTCCTTCGAGAACGATCAAAGGCGAAGTAGCGCGACGGTAGCGATAATGACGTTATTTCTTGGGGATGGAGGCAACGTATTCAACGTATTTGAACGTTTCCCAAACCAGCACTGCGACGCAACGTGCACTCGAATGAATGCGCATTCAGCGCGCAGCATTGATTCGCGCGACCGTGATTCGCTGTTTGCTCAACCGGGCCAGCCCGTGTGAACGGACACGTGTCGCCCGCAACCGGGTGTTTGCCGTGCGTTAGCACCGGCCGTTTTTGCGGTGCTAATGGATGTACCGTCGACTCTTTGATGACCGGACTTCGTTGGGGTGCTATTTATGGCATCGGCGCTGCCTATTCAGCGCGGCACCGTGCTGAGTAGGGGGACTGTAAAGGGCGAACTTTGAAGGGCGAATGAAAGTGATAAATGGCACATGAATGTGTTAAAGCTGGTTCGGGTACTAAAATTTTATGGATTTTGGGTCGGCGGGTCAGCCGGTACCCGAATCTAGGCTCAGTAAAATTGCTGTTCCACGCCGTGTCAGGCGCTTTTCAAAATCCATTGAAGTTAATCATTCTTTTCAGCAATAGTCCGTTCATGCGCCTTTATTGCTGCTAATTTGTATGAGTACATGTCGGGACTGGATCTGGGCTGCGGTCCCAAGCTCTAGTCGACATCGCTGTGTGCACAGTGCTTGCGCTCGTCTGGGAGCTGTATGATTTGTGTGCCATGCTTGGGGCGCCTGACATGCTCATGAAATATACATATTGCGTGGTACCGAAGTGGGGCACCAAAGTATGGCCATTAACATGCATATAGCGGGGTCAATGAATAGAAGGCCTATGCCAGAGTTAGCAGAGAATGAATAACCAAGGGTAGGCTCATTTCAGCTGGTAAATCACTGACTTAGTAATTAGAAATTGGATTGAATAGACTGATGACAATCACTGGATTGGGGCTCTCTTTTATGGGTTTGAAGTGCCCAAAACTGGTTTGCAGCTGGGCGGAGCCAACCAATCACGAAAGTGCATTCGAAAGTGTACCGAAAATAAGTGACTTCAGTTGAACAGAGCCATGTTACCACAAGGGTTACTTTTTAATGGAACAAGGGGAATGGTGACTTGACATTCAGGAACACCTTTCTTCTGGCACTCAGCCAGCTAAAACCAAACCTGGAACTGTGCCAAACTAGAAGATAAAAATACCTACAGTAACCTACCGAATGTAAACGCACAAACTAACAGCTAAAAATGACTAAACTGAGCGAGACTCTCAAACTAAGCGTGATTCAATTTAAAACATGCCAAGTAAATACACAGCTACTCGAACTGCAAACACAAACAAAAGGGACCAAAAATACAAAACAACCGTGTTTTGCTCAAACGTGAGCTCGTCCAAAACCAGCGTACCAATCGGCCAACGCGAAGCTAAACATGACGTGCAAAAGTGCAAAACACAGAAATACGTGCGGAACACAGAATTAAGTGCGAACATAAAAATACAATCACAAACACATGCAATTATCACAGACTAAGGGGGTTAGGTGGGTAATTAAGTACAAATAAATACAAATACATACTCGATAAATCACAAACCGCGGCACCTACCGCGCACCTACTCCCTAAACCTACTCCTACACCCTACAAAATCACAAAACTCCTCCCTGTGGCAGCAGTGGCTACGGGATATGTGCCAAACTACACACAAAAACTGCCTTTTTGGCATTCTTCCAATTTCCTTTACTAATTTTTAACCTAAGGCACATATCCCTCCAGAAGGGTTGACCCGTCTCCACTCCGAAGGACGTAGGCTTCTGGAGCTATCGGGGCCCTCCCTTCCGGTGGCCACTCCCACCAAGAACTCTGAGCGGCCGAAGTCTGTCGCTCCGCGGACGTTCCCGGCGGCCACGCTGTCGACGCTCGCGGGGACTGGGTAGGGGGGGTGAATTTACAAGTTTCGGGTGATAAACTGTCGCCCAAATACGGCGACAGTGCTTAACCCCCCTCGAAAATACACTAGGTGCCGTTTTCAGAGAGTTGGCACTCGGCCAAAAGCGGCCGATCCGACACTCTACAAAAATGCCCAAAATCACCCAAAATCCCCCTCTCCCGGGTTCCGGCGGTCGGCGGTCGTTGAATGGCGGCGGCGCGGCGCTGTCGCGGCCGTCGAAGTCGTTTGCCGGCGCTCGTTCGGTCGCCATCCTCGGGGAAACACAGTTTTTACTCGGCGCTGCTTTTCTTTTTAATGAAAGCGCCGTAAATCTCGTAAAAGTTAGGTTCCATTCCCGGGGATGCCGAATGATGTCACCCGGGTCTTTTCATGACTAAATGTAGGTGACTAGGCGCTGTCGCTAATCAGAATTAGCGACAAAACGCCGTCGACGTCGCATACACACGTAATTAGCGCCAAACACAATCCCAGAGGCGTAGGTCTGGCACTTCAGTGGCTTGGCGCCAATTACCGTGACTGGCGTCGACTGCGCCCTAAGTTTCCTATAAGTTAGGTTCCGTATGGGACAGCGTCGTGATGACGTCACTTAGGTCTAAAGATGGCCCGTATGGCATTTCCGGCGGCTAACGCGCCATAATTAGGGCCTGTATGCGTTAATTGGCGCTGGGTCACCATCCCAGAGACATAGGTCTGGCACTTTGGTGGCCCGCCGTCAGTTCTCGCATTACAGATAAACTGGTGTACACATGACGCATCACGAAACAATCCAAAAACACACTTGACCGAAGCCAAAGCAGCCAAGTGCTGGAGCGCGTTCGCAGCGGCGTCCGAACAACGCAGCAGCCAGGCGCGCGCCGCCTGCAGGTCGCCCAGCCAGTCGCCGCCACTCAGTCTGTGCCCGTCGCCGTGCGGCTGGTGGGCGGGGCCGAGCGACGAGAATATGTTGTCGGCCGACGCGACCGCCGTGCCCGGCCACCGCCAGCACGCCTCCGCGCCGCCATCGGCGTAGTCTGTGGTGGTGCATCGAGCCAGTGTGAACATGACTAGGGTCGGTAAAAAATCAACTTTTTAAACGCCTTGATTTTATAAAATCAATTGAAGAAATTGATTTAAAAAAATCACATTTAAAAAATTGATTTAAAAAAATCAGATTAAAAACAGTTTACAAAATTAAGTGCCAACCCTATACATGACTCTCTATCTGTTAGCCTTCTCTTATAACTTTAATAAAGCGATATTCCATGCCCAAATGCAAGCATGCAGGAAGGTTTAACAGTATAAAAAAACACAAAACCAATGAAAACAACCTCCAAAAGCCAGATTTCTCCGATATAGAAAACATGCTCAAAATTCCAAATGGTCGATGGAATGTGATTCACACAGCTAATTACAAATTATTTACCTTAAAATTTAAGGCAACCAACCTTCATTCTTTGCATAATCTCTACTTATTACTGTATTACCTCGAATTATCCCCCCTTTGAATTAACCCCCCCCCCCCCTCAAAATGGGCTGCGGAAATAATACCCCCCTCGAACTACCCCCCCCCCTCCGGAATGATGTACATCATGTATGCAATGATGTATTTATTACTACTTATTTGCATCGCAGCTACTCTTATACGCTCATTTGTGTACAGATGTACATCTATAGCCCCAATAAAACCTATATTCTCACATTTATTACCGTTTTTGTGCAGGAAATAGCGTATTCTTTACTACGAATTCCACGAAATTTTCTGGCGAAATAATAAACCCCCCTCGAATTAACCCCCCCTCAAATTTTGCTGGCGAAATACTAAACCCCCATGGGGGTATTTCGAGGTAATACTGTATACTACAATAGAAAGCTATAAGTTTATTCAGCTATTTTGCATCTATAAACCTGAAGTTGTTTCAAAGAAAAATGGGATAGAATTTGACCAATGCAATTTTTTATTTAGAATTGGGCAGCTTGAAAATTCTATTTTTTACCAACCCTACCTACCACATTGACCGAACAGCAACAGGGCGGGCAGATGCCGCTCGTACCCCTCTTGCACCAGTTTATCCGTCTCGATGCACACGGACACGAGCGCGGCGATCGCCTTGTCCATTGGATCGTTGCCAGAACGACACAATGAGTCCAGTGGGCACACTTCTGGCTGTGCATCCTGTGACGAAAATATGGTAGTGCAACATTTTCATTGCTAAGATTACATTTGAAAGCGTATTTTTGAACAGAACGTGTATTTTTCCATTTGTAAGTGGCTTAGATTATTGCTATTGTTAATTAAGTTATTGGGTTCTCTGTTCCAAATATTGGGCTAAATTTGTTGACTGATAAAAAACTATGCCCTATTCTGCCATTGTAAATACCGTAAATCCTCAATATATAGATAATGCAGTTTACCTAACATTCGGATGTTAACGAAAAAAAACTCCTCCCCTCGAAAAAATTCCCAGTCAAAAAAGTCAAACGAAGAAATAACTCCCCTGTGGACTTATTCGAGGATTTACGATATGTTAAAAAGGCACTATGACCTAATGCTGGGAGCTAACAGCTGAAACCCAAAACCCAAACGCACTCCAAGTTTGAAATGACAGGGAGCATCGGCTGTGGGAAAATTTTGCTGTACATCTTTCCACTGTTCGATGACTTCTCCTGACTTCACCACCAAATCTTCGCATAATTTACCATAATCGCGCAGTTGAGAGCGTTTAGCCGCCTCTGGGATATGCAAATAATTGGTGACAGAGAGTACCAGTGCATGGACTGAGAGTTTAAACAAATCACGAAGATTTGGCATAATGCCAAAGTAGGTTCAAAGACCTTCACAGCAGCCTGCTTTACATGGAAATGATCGGTGTATGTAGGCGCTGGAATATGCAACAGCAAAATACGCGTCACCTGCAATAGTTTCGTCAGGAGCTTCCATTCGCTGCTGCAACGATTGCAGAACTCAGGACGGCGTTGTGGAGTTATGCTCCTATGTCAGCTTGGCTTTTTTTCGCGTGATGACCGCCGCGCGCATCACAGAATCGCGCGTCTCATCGGTGCGTGCAGAAAAATGTGGCTTTTGCCCATGTTATGCAACATTCTGTGTATGCGTGTGAAATGGAACCGTTGCGGTTGCATAACAAGCGTGGTAAAAGTTTGTAGTGAATGTACTTTTGAATAGGCACTGTCAATGGATCTAAAATTTTGATAAATTCATATTCAAAGTTGGCTAAAATCGACAACCGAGATAGCATATTTTGAACAACATGGAAAATTGACATGTACATACAAGTATAGAACGAACAAATTGAGCAGTCTTCTTAAGAAATTAATTATAAAATATATCTAAATCTAGTAGTCTGATCTGATTTAACAGCTGATATGCATTATGCAAGCATAACAGTTCTACTTTACACGCATACGCAGAATGTTTCATAACACAGGCACGCGACATTTTTTACACACGCCTTTGACCCCCGAAAACATCAATATGGCGAAAAACCTATAACTGGACTCTAGTGCACAAACAGACGCCCCAATCTATAGGAGCATAACTCCACTCGACCCTCAGGACACCTGAGTGACAAACGTCGACCGAAGTTTTAGTTTTTTCTATTAAATATTTCGCAACATGGCATCTGGATACACATTCGTTCGATCTGGCTACACATTCGTCTGTACATTTTTTTGAAGGACACGTTTTGCATCCTTATTCGGAAAACATACCATTTCGTTAGTTGAACGTGGATGAACGAAAGCACAGAATCCCAGCTGGCATAAAAACAAGATCATTCGAAAAAAGTGATCGGTTGCTTTCAAGTCTTCGCTACACATCTCGCCGGTGACGCCCCCCGGTGTTTTCATTTCTGCGCGAACGTTTCGCGGCGAAACGTCAAGTCACCGTCACAAAAACACGCTACAATACAATTCGCGCTTGCGTCCATTGTAATAGGCTCAGCGTCAACCAGCAGCCGAGCCAAAAACGCGCAGATTCAAATGCGGTCAGGCACAGGTCATTCATTGCGAGCGCACACAAAGCGACTCGCTCGCGCGGTGGCGTGATCGCGCGGGTCACATGGCTGCGCACTGGCGGAGAAGTTGCCATTTTGCCACAGCCAGACGCGCCTGTTGTTGTTTGCCATTTTACAGGTCATTTTACGTGATTTTTGACATTTTGCGTGACATTTGACATTTTGCAGGGTATTTTACAGCGTCTGACTTTGGGAGTGTCCCCTGTCAGCTATTTGCTTGCTTTATCCGAAAAAGTTCATCGATGAGTCGTCGCTATTGTAATTTTCTTTCCGCCCGTGCTGTTTTCGGTTTTGAGTAGATGGTGGGCGGAGCTGAAACGTTGGCATTTGTACATGGCTAGTTTTCGTGTAAATATTGGAACTGCTTGTCTAGCTTTTTCACTCATGCGCATATTCCCACTATTGATTTCCATTTTTAACATGACGTTTTAGACGCGGCTCTGTCCGGTATCATAATAATCTTCTCTGATTCACGATCTCCGAAGAATGATTGTGTAATTATCTGATCGTTAATTTGTACATCACTAACAAGTAACCGTTGGCGCAGGTCCAAGTTCTGGAAGCTTCAGTTGCGCACATCGCCGGTCGTTTGGATTCTGGTAATTTGCCATAGATGACGCGTCAACGGAATAATGTTGTTTAGGATCGGGTTGATTGCGATGCGGGGTTGCCGTTTGAAGTTCAATCATTTCCCTGATAAAATTCTACCAACTGATTTGTTTATCAGATCGGAAACTACAAAAATACATCTTGATCGAGTTTGGAATCGCTTGTGTTTGATATTTACCTTGTATCCAAATGAGAAACGCGATATCCATTTGACCACGCCGCTCCTATCCGATTTGTTTTGCTGGCGGTCGAGTCCATTCTTTGTTTGTTCGACATTCGCCTTTGAGCGGCGTTTATTTGCTCCTCAAAGGCCGCCTTCACTTTATCTATTTGGCGGGATGTGTTTTGAACAAAAGCGATGCAAAACATTGCGTCATTTCCGCTTGTTACCCACGTCAACTTGGTATTTATGCGAAAATATTAACTTCATCCATATTTATTAGCACGTTTTTACTTGTCATCTGTACTCGATACAAGATACTTGTACTCTATCGAAATTTCATCGGCCGACAAGGTGTTTTTGGGCAGCAGCATTCCTTTTCTCTGCATCTGTGAATATACGCTGTCCAATTCCTTCCGTTTCTGATTGAACAAGCCACCCAACGGTGTATATTCACAGTTCCCATGAGTTAATCTCCCCTAAAAAACCTTGCCGACAACCAAATTGTGTCGCGGTTTCCCTTGTCCACTTTCACACTTCTGCCCACCCACAGCGAGCAGGAGAGCGCGGAGCAGCGGACGGGGCGCGTGTGCGTGTGCTCGATCGGCAAGCAACAACGGCCAGCCGCGTCTGCCGGGGCGAACGCTTAGCCACACCTCAAACACTACTCCACTCGGAACACGGGTAGCCCAAAGACAGGCGACCAGGTGCCACTCCCGGACACTGTGAAGTGCCCTGTGAAATGTCAAGTGTCATGCAAAGTGTCTAGAGTCATGGAAAATACCCGGTAAAATGGCAAACGGACGTTTGCTATTTTACCGGGCATTTTACATGACTTTTGACACTTCGCATGACATTTGACATTTTACAGGGCACTTTACAAGGTCTGTGAGTGCCCCCAGGCCGGCCGACGCACCACCCGCCTACGGGAAACATCCCTCCCCCCTGCGGATCGAGTGACTACAACCGGAAAAGGAAAAGCTCTACACGAACGCTCAAAACCAACCAATGCGGATGCTCATACACACTATTCTCAGCTGAGCTCCTTGGGTCAACCGAACTATCGCCACTATTGCCTAGACCGATTTCTATCGAGTTTGATATACACTACTGGTTTTTGCGCGGATCAAATTGATTCGGGCACTCGGCAGTTTTTTTGGCACGATTTGCATACTGGAATTTGTCGTTTCCCGTTTGCGAATTTTTGGACAATAACACCGCGATGTTTTACTTTGAGGACGATGACAAAAGTGGTGAGTAATAGGTAGGGGTGGCACGTTTTTTCTCTATTCCCCGTTTTGTACGTTTTTCACAAAAATTTGATTTAATTTGAAAAATAATGAATGTATTTTGAAAGATTTTTTCATCTCTGGTTACAGGTTTAGTGGTGCCGCTTCTGTCAAAAAAATTTCTTATGGGAGCGCTCCAGATTTCCTTCCCTAAAAGTCAGCAAAAAAGTTGCCGCTCCCTTTTGGCCCCCACACTAGTTGACATCACAAACTCGTGTCAACTGAATATCAACAAAATAACAAAAAAAGTTTAAACATCATCACACTTTACAGAAACAAAACTTAAAACAACATAATTGACTAGTTTAGTTGAATTTAATTGACACGTATTTTGATGTCCTATATTTCAGCGAACAACAGTGCTCATATTATATCCGCGCACAGTT